>JAHRHZ010000065.1:10491990-10521174 GCA_024137785.1 Ginglymostoma cirratum
TGGCTGATCTTCCATCACGTCATATTCCTGCTTTCTCTCTATACCCCACTCATGTCTTTAATATCTAAAATCCTATTAATCTTTATGTTGAATATACTCAGTGACTCAGCCTTCACAGCCTTCCATGGTAGCAAATACCCTGTGGGTGAAGAAATAGTGCATCTAAGTCAATCACCTCAACCACCAACACGGAGTGGCTGCAGTGAATGCTATAGATACATTTAAGGAGAAGCTAGAGAAGCTTATGAGAGAAAAGGAACATAGAATTATAGACACAGATCTTGAAGGAAAAGATTGGAGGCAGCTCATTTGGAGGACAATTGCAAACATGTACTGCTGAGCTGAATGACTACAATCCTGCTGGATTTTATTTCCTGTATAAGATACGCAACTGGGAAGAACAACATGATTGACATGTTTGAAAGAAAATTGGACCAAATACATTGTGAAAGCATTAAAATAGCAACTGAGGTTAAAAAAGCTGCAGGAGAGTTTTTGCAGAGTTAGCAGTCAAAATGTCACGAAAAGCAGCGAGTCAATCAATAAGGTCAATACATTTTTATATTATTTACTAAAATAGCAGAATACAGCTCAGAGGAAGTCATGAGTAAACTGAAGTGGGATCACATCCCGGAATTCTCCGTCCAGATCTCATCACTGAGAGATGAGGCGGGGAGTTATTCAAACTTTGGAATTTGCGCAAAAACAAGTAATGAGGTACATCCCAACATTAGGAGATCTCAGCTGCAAAACTGGAAAAACAAGAGTTCTTCAACATTTGCTGATGACACAAAGTTGGATGAACTATGTGGGGGATGCTGAGATACTTCAGTGTCGTTTGGACAAATTGCGTGAGTAAGCAAATGCATGCAAGATTAAGTATAATGTGGATAAATGTGAGGCTATCCACTTTAGTAGCAAAACAAGAAAGCAGACTATCATCTGAATGGTGATATATTGGGAAAGGGGGATGTGCAACAAGACTTGTATACCAATCACCAAAGGCATGCAGGTGCAACAGGCAGTGAAGGTGGCAAATGGTACCTTGGCACTCACAGCGACAGGATTCGAGTGCAGGAACAGGGATACTTTGCTGCAATTGTACTGGTCTTTGGTGATACCACACTTGGAGTAGTGTACACAGTTTTGGTCTCCTTATTTGAAAAAGGATGTTTTGTATATGTGCTGGCTGATTCTCGGGATGGCAGGATTGATGTATGAACAGAAACGGATTGGTTACGACTACATTCACTGGAATTTATAAGAATTGAGAGGGAGGGTATCTCACAGAAACCTATAAAACTCTAACAGGTCTCGACAGGGTAAATGCAGGAAGGATGTCCTGACGACTGGGGAGTCCAGAACCAGGGGACACATTCTAAAGATACAAGTGGACATAGAGGAGGAGAAATTTCTTTACCCAGAGTGGCGAGCCTGTGGAAATCTGTCACAGAAAGCGGTAGAGACCAAAACATTAAATGTTTTCAAGTAGGAGATAGATGTAGTTCTTAGTGCTAAAGGGATCAAAGGGTATGGGGAGATGGCAGGAACCAGATCCGAGTTGAATTTTCACCACACGATCAAACTGGATGGCACAGGAGGCTAAAATAGCCAAAAGGCCTACTCCTGTTCCAATTTTCTTTGTTTCCATCGAAAGGAAATATCTAGGAAGTTAACTTAGAGGGATGTGGACATAAGACCATAAATAGTCATTTGGTAATACAGAATTAGAATACTGCTGGGAAAACATATTGTTGGTGATTTATCTCTTGCCAATAATCAGTACTGTTGTCACACGCTATAAAACACTGTCCCCCTTCACATTGGTATTCTTATGAATTACCCTAATGAGTGCAAGTTGAAGAGCTCTGACAACATGTGCCTTTTTTAAGCAAACTGTAAATGGTAGGGGAAAATAAAATCTAGAAAATTACTTAATTGTCCAAGTGGGCCAAGGGACCTAAACAAAAACTAAAGATAAATTTAACAATGACATCAAGACGAATTTTTCAGAAGATTCATCATAGAATGGAATTAATGTGAAGTGGAGATTAAAGAAAAACCTGGAGTCATTGAAAAAACAAATCAGAATGCACAAATTGTGAATTTTAGAACTGACAGTGAACCCTCTGTGTAGCATCAGGGTATTTCATTGCTTGAGACAATTACAGAAAGCTTACAGTATTCCTTTCCAGACACCAGTCTTGGTAAGTCACAAAAAAAAAACTTGACTAAAACCCTGTTGCCACTTGGAATGAAGGTGGAGTGTTAGAAAACTGACTTGTGCTCAATATTCCCCACATAGCCATGGCTAAGATGAGGCACCTTCCATCAGAAAGAGTGGTCTGGAGTTGCAGATCACTGCATCCAGCAACTGGCAGCAGTTTAAGGACCGTTTGATCTGACCTGTCAATTACTAATTGACATGCCAGAAACCAAAGTTTAAGTTAAAAAGTCAACACTGGTCACAGAATAGAAATTTTACAAAACTGCCTTAAGTAGACAAGCCACAGCTTAACAATTGTTTTTGGTCAACTTTGCATTGGTAGGGGTACAGATCTGGACTGTTCTTGTTCATTTTTGCCCCTTTAATACAAGTGAACACTGTTTTAGATTAGCACGTTTGGAAACTATATCTTTTTAACATTGGAGTAAAGACGGGTACGTTAGATACAGCACGTTTTTACTATAAATGCATTCACCTGACTCCAACTTAATTTAAACACCCATTTCACACTGAATTTCCTCTGATTGTACCACTGAGCAACGTCTATTAAAACGCAAAATAAATTCTGACCTTTCTGTAACAGCTGAGACTTGACTCTGTCCAATTCATTCTGGAAATTCACATCAAAAGAAAGAAATCAGTCTGACAGATTTATATAGCACAGAACAGAAACAAGAACAGTAAACACCTTTTACATCAATTATGAGAAGGTAAATGAAACTCAGCATATTTGAAAAATATTGGGTACTGATAGCACGCTACAACAACGTACAAGTGATATGAATTTACATTCTGTTCAATTTGAAGTGGCTTCATTTGAATTCTGCAAATAAATTAAAATTATGAATGTGCTTGTTGAATTAAAATTCTGATCACATGCTGTTATATAGAAATGTTTAATTCAATTTTTAGATAATTTAACTTCTTGAGCAAATAATCCTTCCAATTAAAGAAAGTAAACCATACTGAAGTATAGGAACGACATCTATTGGGACACTGTAACAGCTACAAACGCAATAATTGTGTAAAAACCAGTTTGGTAAAAGGGCAATGTTTGAAACATTATTTTCTCTGACCAAATTGCTTATCCCACTGCATAATATCAAGTATTCATTAGAACTAATTCATAACCCTGGGAGACAACTCATAGGCAAAAGGTCACAGGTCTTAAACATTACCTCTGCTTCTCTCCTTGGATGCTGCCTGGTTTACTGAACAATACCATCATGGGCATATTTCAGCATTGTAGAATCCACACTATTTTACGTTTATGTTCATTCCACAATCTGTATTCTTTTTACAAATGTCCAACATTTCTTTTGATCTCTCCACATAGCAAAAACATTGTAGTCTCACTTCCAGTAATAATTATTCAACAAGCCTCCAGTTAACACATCACGTTTCTGATCTTAACTACGTGCAACAGACGACCACTAACTTGGCATTTCATTGGCAAAATGAATTGAAAAATTAGTTGAAATTGGAATGAAGACAAATAACCTTGTTCTGGGAATCAGATAAGCAGTTATAAATTACTTGATGTGTTTCCTAAGATTACAGTTCATTCCTTTGATTAGATTATTCATTATTCTCAAAGTCTCAGGAAATTCTAGAAAATTCCAGCCACACCTGAACTCAAGTGAATCGACTTGAAGAACAAAGTAACCTAAATGTTGTAACTTTTCAGGTTTCTCTCAGTCCTAAACCATCACTTTCTCTAAGCCACTGAGTTAATTTGGTTACAGAGGAGTGGCTCCTATTTGTTTACTTTTTAAGACTGTGCTTAAATCATAAAAATTGACTGTTTTTCAATCCAGTGTACAATTAAAAGTGAACTTCAGGATAAAAAAATTCTCTATAGTGGATTATTCCTCATCAAAATACCTCAAACTCTAGAATAGACATCTGAAAGGAATGTGGCTGAGCTGAGCCGAATGTGTAGACCACAAATCACACTTTTAAAGTTGTTTTATATTCGTTTCTGAGAACTACCAAACACAATATACCCGGAATTGTCCCTAGCTCCAAACAGCAAAATACTCAAGACCAGCACCATGTGAGTTACCCTGAAAATCTGATCTGATTACCAAAACTGCAAGCCCAAAGTTGCTGGATTTTCAGTAAAGAGCAGCCTTACCTGGAGAGTTTCGGCATCTAACACCTGCTCGCTCTCAACTATGTTGAAGAACAGCTTGTTGATGATGTGTTTTGCACTGACCTATTAGAAAGCAAGCACAGCACATTCCTCTGTAGTGTTTTAATTTAAGAATAAATGACAATCCATGAAAAATACAGCATAAGAAGCTAAGTATTCTGGGCATAATGGAAAAGGAGTCTGTGCTGCGGTATAGAAGTGAACATTAATTCTTTGGTACTCTATAAAATTGACTTGAAGCCATCCATTCCAGCTATTGTACAGACTACCTCTGTAATCCCTTCTACCACAGATCTATTAAGTAAATGACTCTCTCTTACTCTGAACTCCAATCACTGCGTGCGATATAGCAACTTAAATGAACAAAATATGATACTAAAATGTGTGCTGTGCCTCCACCAATGAGACTGCAATGAAACATGATGACTGACAAATTACACAGACAATTCCACGGTAAACATAAACGTTGAAATTTAACTTGGAAAATTGCAGAGACATCACAGACAAAATATTTCTAGGTCCTTTGATTTTTCTGGTAGTGTTTGCAATAAACAAGTGCCTGGTGATGGCTATCTCCTCTCAAACAGGCTGCAACCTTGGAATAACCCACTAATAAAAACTGGATCGAGAACATTTGATTCAAGAAATGCAAAATGTGATCTTTTTTATGGTGAGATGTGGTGAGATAAGTCAGCATTGAGAAACTATTCTATTTTACACATATTGTAAGGCTAGGTCTAGCAGAGTAAAATTCCCTATGCTCGGGCTCAACAATGCTCCTTAGCCCTGAAAAGCAGATCTCTGAAAAGCAAATCCTTCACCAGTGAGACAATTTGGTGAACAAAAACAAAGTTGCTGGAAAAGCTCAGCAGGTCTGGCAGCATCTGTGAAGGAGAAAACAGAGTTAATGTTTCAGGTCCGGTGACCCTTCCTCAGAACAGAGTTTTTATTAGCGGGTTATCCCAAGGTTGCAGCCTGTTTGAGAAGAGATAGCCTTCACCAAGCACTTGTTTATCGCAAACACTACCAGAAAAATCAAAGGACCTAGAAATATTCTGTCTGATGTCTCTGCAATTTTCCAGGTTAAATTTCAACGTTTATGTTTATCATGGAATTGTCTGTGTAATGGAGACTATTACATCATTTCCTTGTAGATGGCAGAGAGGCTATAGTCTATTGAACAGTGAGACACTTGCTGCAGAACTCCCATCCTTTGACCTGCTGTTGTAGCCATAATATTGATGTGATGAGTTCAGTTCTGTTTTTACTCTGTGGTAACTCCACAGGATGTTGATGGTGAGGGGATTCAGTCATGATAATGCCATTGAATGCCAGAGTTCTGAGGAAGGGTCACCGGACCTGAAATGTTAACTCTGTTTTCTCCTTCACAGATGCTGCCAGACCTGCTGAGCTTTTCCAGCAACTTTGTTTTTGTTCTTGATTTACAGCATCTGCAGTTCTTTTGGTTTTTATTTAGACAATTTGGTGACACTGGTTGCAAACTGTCAGTGAGAGAGATTTGTAAGCAACACGTGTAATGTAACTTTCTACTTCTTTCTCTGTCAGACAGCCACCAGAAACTAGTAATATTGGTGACAAACAAGTGCCTGGTAATGGCTATCTCCAACAAGAGATAATCTAGCCATCGCCTCTTGGCATTCAATGGCATTATCATGACTGAATCCCCTCACCATCAACATCCTGTGGGGTTACCACAGAGTAAAAATGGAACTGAGCTCATCACATCAATATTATGGCTACAACAGCAGATCGAAGGATGGGAGTTCTGCAGCAAGTGTCTCACTGTTCAACAGCCTATAGCCTCTCTGCCATCTACAAGGAAATGATGTAATAGTCTCCATATGGCTGGATGAATGTGTCACCAACAACACGGAAGCAGCTTAATACAACCCAGACGAAGGCAACCCATTTGATCCACATCCCATCTATCACTTTAAACACTCACTTCCTCCACCGCTGACTTAGTGGCAGCAGTGGGCATCATTTACAAGATGAACTGCAGCAATTCATATATGGTTCTTAAGGGGCTTGACAGGGTAAATGCTGAAAAGATGTTTTCCCTCATGGAAGAGTCTGGAAACAGAGTGCACGGTCTCAGAATTAAGGGGGGGCAATTTAAGACTGAGATGGGGAGGAATATATTCTTTTAAAGGGTTGAGTATTTTTGAAGCTCCTTCCCAGAGAGATGTCAGGGTAGAGACCTTGTGTATATTTGAGGCTGAAATACGTAGATCAGTCGGGGAAATCAAGGATTATGGGAAAGGAGAGGGAAATGGATATGGGGAATGTTGAATAGCCACTATCCTATTGAATGGCGGAGGAGGCTCAAGGGGCTGAAAGGCCTACTCCTGTTCTTGTTTCTAATGATCTTATGGTCTCCCCTGTCAGCATCTTCCAAACCCATGATTTCTACCACCTAGTAGCAGCAGGGCAGATGATGCAAATTCTCATCCAAGCCACACTCTATGCTGACTTGGGACTATAATCGCTGTTATTTTACTGTTTGGTGCTAAAAAATCTAGAACTCCCTTCCTAACAGCTCAGTGTGTGGATCTAAACCGGATGGATTCTACTGGCTTAAAATGGTTGCACCCATCATCACCTAATGAAGGGCAGCTAGAAATATGTCATAAACGATGGCCGTGCCAACAATACTCATATTGTTATAATGAACTAACAAGAAAAAAGGACTTCCAGTTTGGTCTGCCCTAGTCTTCTGGGTTCAGAGGTGAGAAAGAGGACTGCTTTTAATTCATCTTCACCGCAATTTTGAATTTTCTAACTGTTTTTGCTTCACTAAGAATGTAAAAGTATAAAGTTTAAAATGCAATTGAGTCACTAGCTTTGCTGGTGTCAAGATATTTGAAAACATATCTCCATTAAGCTAAAAAGGAATGTGCCTAAAATTATATATTGCATATGCTTGAAACAGAATGCATTGTTACATTTGTCTCATTTGTACTTTTAAAATAACAACTGTTTCTAATTTAGTCTTTATTTTCGTCCTGCAACATTCTGACTAAGGCAAACAGATAGCCAATTACCAAACCTCTGCCCTTTGAGATAGGGCACATTCAGAAACTGGAATTCACAGAATCATAAAAGATCATAGAATCCCTACAGTGTGCAAACAGGCCCTTTGGTCCAACAAGTCCACACCGACCCTCTGAACAGCATCCCACCCAGACCCAGACCCATCCCCCTACCCTTTCCCTGTAACCCTGCATTTTCCATTGTTAACACACCTAATCTACACATCCCTGGACACAATGGGCAAACTTAGCATGGCCAACCCACCTGGCCTGCACATCTTTGGACTGTGGGAGGAAACCGGAGCACCCGGCAGAAACCACGCAGATATGGACAGTTGCTGAGGTTGGAACTGAACCCGAGTCTCTGGCGCTGTGAGGCAGCAGTGTTAACCACTGAGCCACTTTTACGCCCCAAATAGGAGTTCAATAGGTGAAGAAATTATGCTCAACTCCATAGGCCTGACATGTTTATTTCCTCAACTAAAGGCCTTCGATCTGAAACATTAAATTGCTTTTCTCTCTGCACAGATCCCTGCTCAGAATCAATAACATTGTATTTTTATTTTAGAGTTTCAGTAGCCGTAATACTTTGCAACCACCTTTCATTTTTCTCCTCTTCTCTCGTGAATATTAATAGCCTTCAGGTACTTTGCCTGACTGCCTGTTTTTCAGCAAAGGAATCAGACTGAGTGTATTGGAAAACTGCTGGACTAGAAATAAGGTAGTTCACAGATGAGGTAAACCCTCTCCTCACCAATTTCCCCACATGTATGTGTACCTTCTATCAGAAACAATTCTGGCTCATTTTTATCAACCCATAAAACCTGGTACTCTAGAACAAACCCAGTACTTGTATTACTGCATCCCTATTCTAATTTTTATAGTGTGACCATTTGTTTTCAAAAAAGGTCACGCTAGCTTCACGCTCTTACACTACAGGCACTGCATGAAATCGGCATTTTCAAGGGGTTTTATTAATACGATTTGTCACAGTACCTTTATTCTGCACTGAGGACAGGTCCGGGATGGAGCACTGTGAAACCACTGAGCGAGACTGTAAGAGGCAAAAAAAAAAACAAAGTTAGTGGATAATCAGTTGCAAACAAACATGGTTTTAAGTTAACATGTTCCACTCTTGAATGTAATAAAATAATTCAATGCTTGCAGCACCTTGAGAAAAAATTAAATTTCAGAGTACACCCTATTGTGTAAAACAGTTTGAACAGCGTACTTGCTTCATTCTCTACTCAGTCCTTGACAAGAAAAGTTGGACAAATTGTAAAGATGCCTTACCATTGCAATAGAGATTTAAACCTTGAAACGTCCTGAAGTACAGCTTCTCACTGGTCTCAACTTCATTTAAGTTATAATTCAGTTTTCCACACTTTGAATTTATTCAATCATGCCAAACAATTCCAAAACCACTTTTCCTAATTCACAAGTTATCAGGTTGATTGGGCATGAATGGAATAAGGAACATTTTTAGGGTCAGTTGGTGCATAAAGATACGGTTAATCTTGAATGTTAGAGAATACTGCTATTATGGATAATTAACTGCCAGACATTTTTAATCTCACTTTTTCATAATTGATGACTTATAAGTCATGATTGATTAATTCATAATTGATAAATATCAACTCCAATTGAGTCCAGTTCTTTAAAGTGCAATGCAGCATTGATAAAAGCATCTGCTCAGGGTACATATTATCTAATTTTCACTTTCATCTGCTCCCTGTGGGACATGCAACAACTGTGTCCAGGCAGTAATGCGCTCTTGGTCTCCGCTACTGCTTCTCAACCAATGCTCGGAACTGAACAGCAATAATCGGGTCAACTCTGATTCTCCCACGTGAGGTGGCTACTAATCTTGGTACCCTTCCCCTAGTGACTTATGTGAGATCAGAAACATCAGAATTTTCAGGGAACCAAATTAACTCTTCCCCATTGCACTGTGCACTGGTGTCCCAGTACAATGCAATATCAGCTGGGTATGAACATAGAACCATCCCGCCCTATACAGTTATTCGTTTCACGATGCAACAATGAAAAATCCAGTGGCCATCTATGAAACTGGTCAGAAATGCAGGCAAAGGCAACAATGTGGAGCAGAATTACATAAGAACACAAGATGTGAGCAGGAGTAGGACATTTTGTGTTTTGGAGCCCACATTTATTCATCAATAAAATCATGGTTGATCTTTTACTTTCCTGCAATATCCCTGAATCCCTTAATATTTTTAATATGTAGAAATTTAGCAATCTCAGTCTTGAGCATATTCAACAACTAAGCTTCCGCAAGCTTAAGCTGGGGGAAGAGAACACTAGCGATTCCAAATATAACACATAATCGCAAGACAGCCCACTCAGCCCAAGTCTCCGACATATATGATTATGTTCCACGCAAGTTTCTTCCTCTGTTCACCTATACCATACTATTTAAGCACTATTAGTGATACCATTGGTATTGCTCAAGAGTATAGGCTGAGCAAACAAGATGACCCAGTCTTGCTCTGTTCATGGCTTGAAAAAGTCCAGCAGCAGAACAGCCAATTTACTGGTGAGCAATGAGAAGCTAAAAAAAAAAAACAATTGACGCTAGTCCCGCAATCAGATTGTTAACCGGAAGTTTAAATCACTGCATTGCACATAAACAAGCCTTTTTAATAATAGAGATAGCTCTAGTCTTATCCACAATACAATCTCCATTATTTGGCTTGACAAGTTGTATCATTATATCTGTACCCTACAATCATTCCACTCATTTCAAGGACCAGTAATTGCAGGGCTTTGCCATTTTCAAACGGCTGTTTATCTCATTTGAAATTAGTTGCTTCTTTTTTCAGTACTCACCACTCATTGTGAAACGTGTGCCCACAATAGATGGCTGCCACATCCCTGAAATTATCAAAGTAATCAGAACAAATTGTGCAGTGGGCACGGATTGGCATTCTCTCCTCCTTCTACATGAGCAGATCCATTAACCTGTATCCGTTATTACAACAGCAGCTGCTGCGGTCCTCCTTTGTCTTTTAAGAAAGAAAGTAAACATCAGTTTTATATTGACACCTGAAAGATTTGTTCACATGGACGTTCACAGACTGAAACAATGGCCTGTGCTGTACAATACAATTATTTTAGAGTGAATCCTTTTGTGTGCTCATACATGTGACTGTATATAGTATTTGGAAATAAATGTCTGAGCAACTGCACAATTGTGCTCCCTGGGGAGGTTTCCAATCAAGCATATAGTATTATCAAATACAGATTTTCAAATTGGGATATCGCTATTGGAAATATATAAATACAAATATTTTATGCCACAAATGCACTTGGGGAAGCTCATACACTCTTTTAGAAGCTTCAGCAGAAGATTCCACAGGTCTCCCACAAGGAAGCATTTATACAAGCTCTTATCCAAGTGACTGCATAGAAGGATCACTTACTAATGCAGAACAATCTGTCTTTGCTTCAGCTAAAATACTACAAATGCAGGATACTTTAAGTGATGACTGTGGGCCAATTCTTCGTGCTGGCATTCCCTCAAAGCTATATGACTAGCAGAGTATTTTGCATCCCTAGGGGCTTACCTAATTTTCTCTAAACTCATTCTCAGACTAACGTCCCTCTGCATTTACACCTCCACATTCATTTTTTGTTTCCTTACTAGTCCCATTTATTACACCTCACTGGGGTAGCATGCTGGAAATCAAGCCCTGCTATTTGCACAGTCTTCACAAAGTTAAAGATTTTATTTTAAAAAAAAAACTATGCAAAACTGTCCAATTTACCGGTCTTTTAGACTCAGGTTGACAGAAAGCATGGACCAGGTTTCTGTACTTAACAAAAATGACTATTGATTACAAATACATAGATGCTAGCTACAGATAAATAATTATGAACTGTCAACATAGCTCTACAAGTTTAAACTGCCCCTACATACAGTTCCAACCAAACACACACACAAAAAAGGTGTAATGGCTGGAAGGAAATCTGGGAAGATAGTTCAATGCTCCTATCCATAGGGCTCACTGAAGTGATTCTTTTGGCTTGTTCCTACTCGTCAACATTTTTTTACCAAATTGCTTACAGGAGGCATAGAGTGACTGGTTATCACAATAAAGTCTCTGACTTATTGATGAAAAGCCACAGTTTACAGCAACTGATAAGGGGAAATACACTGGCCTTCTTCAGGCTCAAGGTGGGTTCCTTTTAAACTACAGAGACCCTTTTCTGGAGATCCAATGGCTTCTGATCAAACATTCACATCTTTTAATTCATTCATGGGATATGGGCATCGCTGGTCAGGTCAGCATTTATTGCCCATCCCTAATTGCCCAGAGGGTAGTTAAGAGTCAACAACATTGCTGTGGGTCTAGAGTCACATGTAGGCCAGACCAGGTACGGGTGACAGATTTCCTTCCCTAAAGGACATTAGTGAACCAGATGTCTTTTTTTCTGACTATTGAAAATGGTTTCATGGTCATCATTATACTCTTAATTCCAGATTCTTTATTGAGTCCACAATCTGCCATTGTGGGACTTCAACCTGTGTCCTCAGAACATTAGCTGGGTCTCTCCATTTGCTTTTCTAACTGCCAGCTGATCCTCCATGTTAACCTGAAAAGAATCCTGAACTAGGACTCCTAAGTCCCTTTGTGCTTCAGATTTCCAAATCCTTCCTCAGTTTGAAAACAGCTTACGCCTCTATTCTTCTTAAGTGCACAAACTCACACTTACCCAAATTATATTCCAACTGCTGTTGCTTTGCCCAATCTCCTATCCTGTCTAATTCCTTCTGCAGCCTCCCTGCTTTCTCAACAGTACCCATCCCTCCACCTATCTTTGTGTCATCAACAAACTTAGCAACAATACCCTCAGTTCCAGACTCCAGAACATCCCTGATTTTTAAAAAAGTCCTTTTCCCATTTCACAATCAAAAATGCAGAAAAATAAAGATACAGCTTCTATGTACGACCATTCCCATGGTGCATACCATCATTCCCTTTGCCATTGAATCTTGCATGCCTATCACTTTTCTTGTTATTAATTCCTTATCCCAGCATTTGCTTAAAACTTTTAAACCTCTGCCAAGTTCCAGTTATGATGAAAAGTTGAACGCATGAAGTGCTAACTCTCTTGTTCTTTACAGTACCCTGACCTGCTGCATACTGCCAATAATATATATGATGGTGACAACAGGCTATACATATACATGATTACATTTTAGAATATGGCTGGTGATTAGACAAGCAAATTATCAACAGGATTTCAGATTCTGGTTAAAAAAAATTGCAGTAGAATTAAATCAACAAACTGAAAACTGGTGAAGGGGGAGGAGCTGTCCCTGACACTGAATATGGTGACTCTCCCGCACACAGCTTGGGGGCCCACAGTGACCCTTTACCTCCATTTCCGGAGGAGAGTATTTTCTTGTACCAGCACCCCCCTACCAGGGAGCACAGGAACTATCAACCTCCTATCCCACGATTGTAGTGACACTCCAAATCCCCATACTGGGGAGCAGAGTGACTGTCTACATTACCAACCCAGGGAGCACTGTGATCACTCCACCTAGAACTGTGGGATCACAGTAATATTCCAAGCCTCAATCCTCACAAGCAGAGTGATCTTCTATACACCCTGAATCCCACCTCTGTGGCCACAGGCTATAAGATATAGCATCAGAGTTAGGCCATTCGGTCTATCAAGTCTATTCTGCCATTTGATCATGGCTGATATGCTTCTCAACCCTGTTCTCATGCCTTCTCCCCATAACCTCTGATCCCCTTATTAATCAAGAATAAATCTAAAATGTGTTGGAAATATTTAAAAGTCTCATCTAAAGTGTGTCTGATATACACTCAATGATTTGGCCTCCACAGCCATCCATGGCAACGATTTCCTCAGATCATCCACCTTCTGACTGAAGAAACAAGGGGTCACTCCATGTCCCATGAGCACAGTCAGAGGATCTGATGCCAATCCATCCCTTCCCTCACTTATTGGGGAACAGAGCACCATTCCAACTTCATGTGTCCCCCTTTAGGGACACAGAGCCAACATCAATCTTTTACGCTGTCCCAGACCCGAGCTGACCACCTCACCATGAAAGCAGGGTAACCCTCAGGGGGCGCAGAGATCCACTGTTTCCCACATCCCATGGCACTATGACCCTCAAGCACCCACCTCAGGGTCACAGCAACCTCCAACACTCACTCACTCACTCACTCATCCACCCACCTCAGGGTCACAGCAACCTCCAACACTCACTCACTCATCCACCCACCCCAGGGGCACAGCAACCGCCTTGTCACCCCCACATTGGGGTCCAGTAACAATCCACTCGAAATCCCTCTCACCCTCACATATTTATTTTGTTTTACTTCACCACCTCCTCCTCCTCCTCCGGCCCCATTCTCCCTCCCTCACACATATTTATTTTGTTTTACTTCACCTCCTCCGGCGCCGTTAAGTTTGAAAACCTCCTTCACTTCCGCCTGGAAAACACGCAACATCCGTTGACGTCACCGCGAGGGCGTTAGGGTTTTATCCATCCCCAAAGCCCCACAGACTGTTCCCCTGGGAATGTGGGATAGTGTGGGATAATGGGGAATTTGGGGTTATTGTGGGAATGTGGGATAATGGGGAAATGTGGGGTGAATATGGGATAATGTGGAGGTTTGTGTGGGAATGTGGGATAAAGTGGGTTATTGTGGGGATAATGTCGCAGTTAGCATGGGAATGTGGGGGTTAGTGTGGGAAATTGTGGGAGTTAGTGTGGGAATGTGGGATAATGTGGAGGTTAGTGTGGGAATGTGGGGGTTAGTGTGGGAAATTGTGGGAGTTAGTGTGGGAATGTGGGATAATGTCAAGGTTAGTGTGGGAATGTGGGAGTTAGTGTGGGAATGTGGGGGTTAGTGTGGGAATGTTGGATCATGGGGAATGTGGAGAGTTAATATGGGAATTCGTGTGGGATAATGGGGAATGTGGGGGTTAATGTGGGAGTTAGTGTGGTAATGTGGGATAATGTGGGGGTTTGTGTGGGAATGTGGGGGTTTGTGTGGGAATGTGGGGGTTAGTGTGGGAATGGGGATACTGGAGAATGTGGGAGTAATGCAGGAATATGACAGTAATGCGAAAGTGTGGGGCTACCATGGGAATGTGTGGTCAATGGGGAATATAGCAATGTTCTGCGTTTAATGGAGGAATGTGGATGTAATGTTAGAATGGGAGATTATGGGGTAAAGGGGGAATATGGGAGTAATTATGTGGAATGGGTGTTTTGGGAATGAGAATTTGGGGGTAATGTTAGAAGAGTGGTGATTGGGAGCTTGGGAAATAGGGATAATATAGGAATGGGGTTTGGGGTAATGAGATTTGGGAAGGGAGATTGATGGCAAAGGATTCGGGTGGGGGAAGGGTGTTATTTGAAAACGGTAGGCAATGGCTATGGCGGGTGCATCTATTGGGGGTAAGTGGTAGCGAGGAGGAAATATGTTTGACCAATAGCAGCTTGGAACAATGATGAAAGAATGAAGTGTATGACCTATAGCAGGCGGGTAAATCCTGGGTAAGAGACTGAGGGAATGAGATGACAGCAGTGCCAAGAATGGTGAGAGGATTGTAAGCAAAAAGAATGGTTAGGCTTGCACTGCATGTGGCGTGAGTATTAGGGAAACAGCAGTGGAGATGTGAAGGTTTAGAAGAATTTGGGAGAGAAAGGAGGGGATTGGAGTGGGTTGAACAGGAAGGTGGAATAAATGGAGGAGGGATACATTGGGAGAGGTTTTAGGGAGATGCAGAGGGAAAGAGAGCACAGTGTAATAACGTATTAAGAATAGTTCTTTGAAAGGTTGAGAGAGCTAGGGCTTTTCTCTTTAGAACGACGAAGGATGAGAGGTGACTTGATAGAGGTGTACAATATGATCAGAGGTGCAGATAGAGTGGATAGCCAGAGACTTTTTCCTGGGGTGGAGTTGGCTATTATGAAGGAGCATAGTTTTAAAGTGAGTGGAGGTAGATATAGGGGAGATGTCAGAGGTAGGTTCTTTACTCAGAGAGTGGTAGGGGCGTGGAATGCATTGCCGGAGAGGGTAGTGGAGTCGGCCTCATTTGGGGCATTTAAGCAGCTATTAGATAGGCAAATGGATGATAGTACAACGTAGGGGTGGAGGTTAGATAGACCTTAGGTTTAGGGTAAAAGTTCGGCACAACATCGTGGGCCAAAGGGCCTGTACTGTGTTGTACAGTTCTGTGTTCTATGTTCTATGAAACTGCTCTGCCATTTAATAAGATCACGACTCATATTCTGCTTCACCACTTTTGCACCCTATCTCCATTTTCCTCGATTCACTTTGGAGGGAAGTACCAGAAAACGTTTCCACTCTTGATGCCAGTCAACAGGAGATTTGGAAGGATTTGCAGGCTGACAGTGTTATTAATGCGTAAATCCTGGTGTACAGTTTGAACCTAGAGTATCTGGCTTAGAGGTAGATTCAAATACCACTGCTCCACAAGACTACCTAGTTGCTTCCTTAGATAAGGAGACAATGTTTGCATACTCCAGCTGTGGCCTCCTCAAAGTCTTAAATAATTGAAGCATGCATGCTTGATTCATATACCACAAACCCCTTGAGAATAAAGGTCTATGTATCATTTGTCCACGTAGTGGTTCATGTACAGGGGCATCCAAATGCCTCTGAATCCCAGCATTTTTAAAAAATTTGACCTTTTTAATCAACCTGTTTGGAGATGTTATTACACACCTCTGGAGCAGGGAGAACTTGAACTCAGGTCTCTTAGTCCAAGGGTAGGGACACTACCACTGTGCCACAAGAGGGTCCCAAAAACAGTGGGAGAGTTTATGTCAAAATTATGTAGGGAGTGGAGGGAAAGGAAAAAAGGAACGTGGAGAGAACCACAAAAATATGGGTTGACTTCCAGTTGCCCTCTGAAATGGTCTGGCAAGCCATTCCGTTGTACCAATTGCTACAAAGCCTCAAAGAAAGGAAATTGGACGAATCACCTAGCATCAACCAAGCACTGGAAAAGACAACGGCAGAAACAGCTCTGTCGACCCTGCAAAGTCCTTGCTAACGTCTGGGGCTAATGCTAAAATTAGGAGAGCTGTCTCTTAGACTAATCAAGCAACAGCTTGACATTGTCATTCTCACAGAATCATGCTTTACAGACAATGTCCCAGACACCACCATCACCATCCCTGGATATGTCCTGTCCCATCAGAACAGGCCCAGCGGAGGTGGTGGCACAGTGGTATACAGTCGGGAGGGTGTTGCTCTGAGAGTACTCAACATTGACTCTGGACCCCATGAAATCTCATGGCTTCAGGTTAAACATGGGCAAGGAAATGTCCTGCTGATGAGAATGTACCATCCTCCCTCAGCTGATGAATCGGTACTCCTCCATGTTGAACAACACCTAGAAGAAGCACTGAGGATGGCAAGGGCACAAAATATACTCTGGGTTAGTGATTTCAATGTCCACCACCAAGAACGGTTTGACAGCAGTACTACTGATTGAGTTGGTTGGGTCTTAAAGGACATTGCTGCTAGACTGGGTCTGCGGCAGGATGGAAGAGCCCAACACATCAGTGCAAAAGGGAAGGCTGAAGCTTTAGCAGCAATCTTCAGCCAGAAGCACCGAGTAGATGATCCAGCTCGGCATCGTCCAGTGATCCCCAGCATTACAGATACCAGTCTTCAGCTAATACAATTCAGTCCACGTTGTATCAAGAAACAGTTGGAGACACTGGACGCAGCAAAGGCTATGAACATAAGAACTAGGAGCAGGAGTAGGCCATCTGGCCCCTCAAACCTGCCCTGCCATTTAATAAGATCATGGCTGATCTTTGAGACTCAGCTCCACTTACCCACCCACTCGCCATAACCCTTAATTCCTTTACCTTTCAAAAATTTATCTAGCCTTGCCTTAAAAACATTCGGTGAGGTAGCTTCAACCGCTTCACTGGGCAGGGAATTCCACAGATTCACAACCCTTTGGGTGAGGAAGTTCCTCCTGACCTCAGTCCTACATCTGCTTCCCTTTATTTTGAGGCTATGCCCTCGAGTCCTAGTTTCACCTGCTAGCGGAAACAACCTCCCTGCCTCCACTTTATCTCTTCCCTTCATAATCTTATATGTTTCTATAAGATCTCCCCTCATTCTTCTGAATTCCAATGGGTATAATCCCAGTCTACTCAGTCTCTCCTCATAATCCAACCCTCTCAACTCTGGAATCTACCGAGTGAATCTCCTCTGCACCCCCTCCAGTGTGAGTTTATCTCTTCTCAAGTAAGGAGACCAAAACTGCACACAGTACTCCAGGTGTGTCCTCACCAGGACCCTATACAGATGCAGCATAGCCTCCCTGTTTATAAACTCCATCCCTCAAGCAATGGCAGATAAAATTCCATTTGCCTTTTTAATTACCTGCTGCACCTGCAATCCCATCTTCAGCTGTTCATGCACAAGAACATCCAAGTCCCTTTGCACAGCAGCGTGCTGCAATTTTTTACCATTTAAAACACAGTCCATTTTGTTGTTATTCCTACCAAAATGGATGACCTCACACTTATCAACATTGTACTCCATCTGCCAGACCTTTGCCCACTCACTTAGACTATCTATATCCCTCTGCAGACTTTCAGTGTCTTCTGCACACTTTGCTCTACCACTCACCTTCGTGTCATCTGCAAATTTTGACACACCACACTTAGTCCCCAACTGCAAATCATCTATGTAAATTGTAAACAATTTAGGTCCCAACACTGGTCCCTGAGGCACACCACTAGCCACTGACTGCCAACCAGAAAAACACCCATTTACCCCTACTCTTTGCTTTCTACTGGTAAACCAATCCTCTATCAATGCCAATACATTATCTATGGACACTGACAACATCCCATCAGTAGTACAGAAGAGTTGTGCTCCAGAATTTTCCCTCCCCTATCCAAGCTCTTCCAGTACAGTTCCAATACTGGCATGTACCTGACAATGTGGAAAAATGGTTAGATATGGCCCGTACCTAAAAAGCAGCACAAATCCAACGCAGCTAATTATTGCACCATAAGTCGACTCTCAATCATCAGTAAAGGGATGGAAGGTGTCATCAACAGTGCTATTCAGGAGCACCTGCTCAGTGACGCCCAGTTTGGGTTCCGCCAGGGCCATTCAGTTGATGGTCTCATTACAGCCTTGGTTCAAACATGGATAAAAGGGCTGAATTTCAGAGGTGAGGCGAGAGTGATAGCCGTTGACATCAAGGCTGCATTTGACCGAATGTGGAATCAAGGAGTCCTAGCAAAACTGGAATCAATGGGTATCAGGGAGCAAACTTTCCGCAGGTTGGAGTCATAGCTGACACATAGGAACATAGTTGTGGTTGTTGGAGGTCAGTCATCTCAGCTTCAGAATATCTCTGCAGGAGCTCCTATGGGCAGTGTCCTAGACCCAACTATCTTCAGCTTGTTTATCATAAGGTCAGAATTGGGAATGTTCGCTGATGATTGCACCATGTTCTCAATCTCAATACAATAAGATCTGGACAATATCAAGGCTTGGGCTCAGCAGTTCTGGCAGCATCTGTGAATTAAAAATCAGAGTTAACATTTTGGGTCCAGTGACCCTACCTCAGAACTGATGGTGGCTGGGAAAACGTCAGTTCACATGCAGAAAATATGGAGGGTGGTGGAGTAGGGAGTAAACAATAGGACAGAGCCTGAAGAGAGAGAAGAGCAGTTAAACAGACAAAGAAGTTGATAACGATCCAGCTGGGAGGGTGAATAGTTGTTAATGGGGACTACAAACTGATGTTTTCCCAGCCACTATCAGTTCTGAGGAAGTGTCACTGGCCCCGAAACATTTTCTTTACATGCTGCCAGACCGGCTGAGCTTTTCCAGCAACTTTGTTTTCTAAGGTTTTGGAGTAGATTTGAAGCTTGGGTTGTGGGTGTTAAGGTTGGTTGGCTCACTGAGCTGGTTTGTTGTTCTGCAGATGTTTCATTACCCTGCTGGGTAACATCATCAGTGCAGCCACCAATGAAGCGTCGGTATGTTTTCCTGCCTGGTATTTAAACTCTGGAGTCCGTTGAGCTGGATTGCCTCACTTCCAGTTTTTCTTCGTGGTGGAGTGTATATGGGGTTCAGTTCTATGTGTTTATCGATGGCTTTCTTTGTGGAGTACCAGGCTTCTTGGAATTCCCGTGCCTGTCTCTGCTTAGCTTGTCCCAGGATTTTGGTATTGTCCCAGTCGAATTGGTGGTTCTCCTTATCCATGTGGATTGAGATGAGTGTGTATTGGTCGTGTCTTTTTGTAGCCAGTTGGTGTTCATGTACCCTTGTTGTTAGTTTCTTTCCTGTTTGTCCGATGTAGTGTTTCTCACAGTCTCTGCAGGGGATCTTATAGATGACATTGGTCCTGTCCATGGTACGGAGTGGGTCTTTAGTTTGGGTGAGCAGTTGGTGTAGGGTTGATGTGGGCTTGTGTGCCACTCTGATGCTCAGCGGTTGTAGGAGTCTTGTGGTTAGTTCCGATGTGTTCCTGATGTAGGGTAGTGTGATGAGTGTGTCGGGGCGTGTAGTAACTTCCTGATGTTATTCGTGTAGGCATCTTTTGACCCAGTTTTTTGGATATCCATTATCCTTGAAAGCCTGGAAGAGGTGTTCTTCTTCCTCTTGGCGTAGTTCTGTGTCGTTGCCTGTTTAAATAGTGTTCGCACGCAGCTTCGTTTGTGTGTGTTGGGATGGTTACTGTTGAAGTTCAGTACCTGGTCCGTGTGTGTGGCTTTTCTGTGTACTTTTGTTTGCAGTTCCCCATTTGTCTTGCGCTCTACTATGATGTCTAGGAATGGGAGCTGTTTGTTCTTCTCCTCCTCTCTGGTGAATTCTATTCCAGTGAGGGTGTTGTTTATAAGTTTGTGTGTCTCCTCTAGTTTGGTTCGTTTAATGATGACAAAAGTGACGTCCATGTAGTGTATCCATAGTTTTGGTTGGATTAGCGGAAAGGCTGTCCTTTCTAGTCTTTGCATCACTGCCTCTGCTATGAGTCCGGAGATAGGTGATCCTATGGGTGTCCCATTGATTTCTTCATATGTTTGGCCATTGAAAATGAAGTGGGTGGTCAGGCATAGGTCCGGTAATTTGAGCATGTTGTCTGTGGAGATGGTTTCACTGGGGACTTGCTCTTGTTCCAGTAGTGCTGTCATTGTTTCCCTTGCTAGTGGTCTGTCTATTGATGTAAATAGGGCAGCGACGTCAAATGATACCATGGTCTCCTCGTCGTTATGTCTTTGACGGAGTTGAGGAATTCTTGGGCTGAGTGGATTGAGTGGGGTGACTTGTTGATGAGGTACCTGAGTCTCCTTTGTAGTTCCTTGGCTAATCTGTGTGATGGAATGCCTGGTAGGGAGACTATGGGTCTAAGGGGTACTTCCGGCTTGTGCACTTTTGGGAGGCCGTGGAATTGGGGTGTGTTGGTTCCTTTGGGTTTCATTTTTAAGAAGTCTGCTTTGTTGATCTGTCCCTTCTAAGTCTTTTTAGCGTGTAGAGGATTCTGTTGCCTAGTTGCGGTGTTGGGTCAGTTTGTACTGGCCGGTATGTGTTTTCGTCGGCGAGCAGTGTCTGTGCCTTGGAGATGTAGTCCCTTTTATTTGGTATTTCTTATCATGCGCCCTTTGTCTGCGGGTAGTATTGTGATGTTCTTGTCCTTTTTCAGTCCTTCCAGGGCCTGTCTTTCCAATGTGTTGAGGGTGTTGAGTTCGCTTCTTCTGGTTAGTGTCGGGATTACTGTCTGTCTTATCATTTGTTGTGTTTCGTCGTTGATGTTGTTGGTTCTCAGTGTGGCTTCCAGTGTGGCTAGGAATTCTGTTTTGTTGGCATCCCTGTAGTTGTAGTTCAGTCCTTGGGTGAGAACAGCTTTTTCTGTGTCTGTCAGTTTCCTGTAGGAGAGGTTTCTTATCCAGGTGTCTGTTCTGTTGTTGTCGTTTTAGTGGGTAAGTGTGGCTAGCTTGTTTTGAAGGGTCTGCCTTTTCTTGGCTCTTGTGGTCTGTTGGCTGATGTTGATGGTTCGTTCCATGTCCATTGTCCAGTCTTGATCGGTAGCTTCCAGGAATAAAGTTTTTTGGCGCGTAATTTCTCTGTTGTATCTGTGGAGCCGGTTGTATGCGTCGTTTATCATTACCCTTACCATCTTGTGGCTGTTTTGTTCTGCTGTTTTCCGGGCCTGTGGGTTGTTGATGGGTGGTTTGTATCACACACTGCGTGGTAATACCTGGTTCCTGAGGCATCCATGTAGGAAGTAGAGTTGTTCACGGGTTGCGCTCTCAATAAACACATAGAACTTGACCCCATATACACTCCACTACGAAGAAAAACTGGAAGTGAGGCAATCCAGCTCGACAGACTTCAGAGTTTAAAAACCAGGTGGGAAAACACACCGACACTTCATCGGTGGCTGCACTGATGATGTTACCCAGCACGGTAACGAAAGTCTGCGGAACAACAAACCAGCTCGGCAAGCCAACCAACCTCGACTTTGTTTTTCTCCCTGATTTACAGCATCTGCAGTTCTTTTGGTTTTTATCAAGGCTTGGGCTGACAAGTGGCAAGTAACATTTACACTTCACAAGTGCCAGGCTATGACTATCTCCAATAAGACACAATCTACCCACTGTCCCTTGATGTTCAACGGTGTTACCATCACTGAATCCCCCACTATGAACATCCTGCCTGTTATCACTGACCAGAAACTCAACTGAACTCACCACATAAACACAGTGGCTACAAGAGCTGGTCAGTGGTTAGGAATACTCTGGTATGTAACTCACCTCCTGACTCCCCAAAGCCTTTCTACCATCTAAAGTCAGGAGTTGTGATGGAATACTCCCCACCTACCTGGATGGGTGTAGCCCCAACAACACTCAAGAAGCTTGACACCATTCAGGACAAAGAAGCCCATTTGATTGGCACCGCATCCACAAACATTCACTCCCTCTACCACCGATGGTAGCAGGAATGTGTACTATCTACAATCTATCTGCACTGCAGAAATCTGCCAAAGATCCTCAAACAGCACCTTCCAAACCCACAAACACTTCCATCTAGAAGATCAGATACATAGGATCACCACTACCTGCAAATTCTCTTCCAAGCCACTCACCATCCTCACTTGGAAATATATTGTGTTTCCTTCAGAGTTGCTGACTGTCCTGGAATTCCCTCCCTAAGGACATTCTGGGTCAACCCACTGCAGATGGATTGCAGCAGATCAAGAAGGCAGCTAACCACCAATTTCTTTAGGGTAACTGGGGACAAGCAATAAATGCTGGCCCAGCCAGCAACACCTGGAGCCTACAAATGAATTTAATAAAAAAAAATAAAAAGAAGATAGGAAGACAGGTAATGGGTCTGAGAGGTAGGGAATGGGTAGTCACAATCTCTCCTCTAGATATTGACTCTCTGCAGAGCACAAGCTCCAGGGTTCTGTCTTAACAAGACTTAAGCCTTCTGTTCCCTCTGTTAGCTGAATACCTGATGGCACCAAATATTGATTTCAACCTGACCCAGGGGTCCACTGATATCCTTTTCTCACTTCTCTAATCATTGCCCCAAGCTCCCTCTTCCCAACCTGACACAGCACCGTGCTAATCTTGCTTACCTACATGAGCTGCAAACCTCTCAATTTAAAATGATCTTCCTTGTATTCTTTTCTCTCTATTGCTTCACCCTTGCCACCTCTATAACCTCCAGATTGACAAACCATAGAAATCTCTTCAGTCCCCTAGTTTTAAAATTTCTGATTGTAATTGCTGGATGTGTTTTCTGCTACTAATACCCTAAGCTCTGGATTCCCTCCCTAAACATTTGCACCTCTTTAGCTTGCTTTCCGTCTTGAAGATACACCTTAAAACCAATTTATTTGACCAAAAGTTGGGTCACCTATCTTGCTATCTTCTGCCAGGGCTCAATGTCGAAAACATTTATTGATAACAGTTATGTAGTGTTTTGAGATATTTTCCTCCGTTGGAGAGATTGTGTAAGTGTGAGTAGATACTACTGATTTTAGTCTCAGCTATATCCTGAAGTTGTCACCTAGCTTCAAGCAGACCCACATTCTGGTCACAGCTTAAGTCTGCACTGTCAATGAAAGATTCACAAGTTTTTATTTTGTGCTCGACTTGTGCTTTGTGTTCAGGATGCTGAAAGTTTTAAATGAAAATAGCTTCACTTTGGAATTCATTAAGTAATTTAAAAATGGTCAGGAATTATAGCTTTGTGTGCAATATCTGAACAGCTTTGCAGTATGCATCAGAGAGGTGGTGAATTACAACTGTACTGAAAAGATTAAAAATATAGTAACTTGTAACCATGCCAACCACTGAAGCATCATCACTCTTGGGTATTATGTTTCTTTAGTTGCTATGGGCATTTGTTTCCAAGGCTAGGTTTCAGCGTATGCACCACATTTTGTTGGATTATATATGAATAATTCAACTGTGCTATTTCTGCAAAAACATATCTATTTATTGTACTGTTTATGTAATACAATTCCCTGAAGTGCTTCATAGCAATGAGCAAAAGTACTTGGAAACCAAGCAATCAATAGGAGAAGGGTCAGGAATGCTGGCCGTATGAAGAGACTTATTTTAAGAAGCAACATGACGGAGTGGGAGAAAGGTACGAACGTAAGACGTAGGAGCAGAAACAGGCCATTCAGCCCATTGAATCTGCTCTGCCGTTCAATGAGATCATGGTTGATCTGATAATCCTCAACTCCACTATCCTGCCTTTTCCGCTTAACCTTGCAAATAGTTCTGTGTTTTGTTAGTTGAGTCAATTTGCAACATTCCCTTGCAGATTAAAAAATCTGTCTATCTCAGCGTTGCATATACATAATGACTCAGCCTCAACAGCCTTCTATGGCAAAGAATTCCACCAATTCACTATGCCTAGAAGATCATAACTCTCAAAAAGAAGAAGGAGGAAATAGCTAGATAAACATCCCAACTCTGGTTGGGTATATTCCTGGAGGTTTCATCATGGGATCTCCAGCCTCAAAGTGACCCTGCCAGGTAATGAGCCATTTATTTCCCCATACACAGTAATCTTATAACTGATTAATAACAGAATTCAAATAAAAAGAAAATGCCACATTGATATTTCTCTTGGTTTGCTCACAGGATCCCTGGAGCCTCCATGATAATCCTGATAATTTAAAATTTATTTACATTATGTGACACCTTCCCATCCCCAAAATATCTGTCTTCATCTCTAGCTTACGGAGATAAGGACTGATTTAGAATCAATATCCCATTTATTCTGTATGAGATAACTCCAAGGAGGCAGACTATCCTGTCACCAATTCAGTTTTTCTTTACATGTGCACAGTAAATGGACTCTGACTACCTTGGTCAGAGCCAATCCATAGAGTGAGGAGACTCTCTGAGACTCCTGTTTATTTATTTATTTTGTTTGTACATGTGCACAGTACACTGACTGTGGCCAGTCAGCTTGGAGTTAGTCCCTGAAGTTAGGAGACTCTCTTACTTCACCGTTTTTGTATTGTTTTCTTCTTTTTTTCCTACACTGGCACTGCACCCAAAGGGGACTCGGTAGTCGTGCTTATATTTTCCCCAAGACTCTGTTTTTATCTGTCAGCCAGGGCTCCCTGATTGGCCCACGTTAACAACTTAAATCTGGGATCTCATACTCTGAGATTCACCTGGTCCTCAGTCCAATCACTACATTGTACTCAAAATGTCAGCTGTCTTGCTCCTCTGATGCTGCCTGGCCTGCTGTGTTCGTCCAGCTCTACACCTTGTTACTATATTGTACCAATAGCCTTTTAGCAGAACTGCCTGTTGCCACTGACTGAGTTCTACATATCAAATTCTCTCTTGGATTTTCCTTGCAGTTTCTCCTTTTGTAGTGTTGCACCGCGGACAGAGGCTCTCTTTACTTGTAGAAATGCCTCAGTTTGTAACCTTTTTGTCTCTGAATTACAAGGTTTTTGTTGCAGTACCCACCCCAGGGCTTGAGTGCTAAGTTAAAGTTGATACTCCTATGCTGTAGTGAGTGAGTGCTTCACTGTTAGTGCTGCCAGCTTTTTGGATGAGACACATATGGAAGCCCTATATGAGTGCTCGTATAGATTAAGATATTCCTTAACACTGTTTTGAAGGAGAGAGTTATCCCCAGTGCTCTGGCCAGTATTTCCCCTCAATCAACACGATAAAAGAGATTATCACATTGGTGCTTGTGGGAGATTGCTGTGCACACGTTGCCTGCTGTCTTTCTTACTTTACTTCAAAAAGCACTTTGAGAACTTGTCTTGCTGGTGATGAACAACACTGTAAATGCAAGTCATTTTCTTCCAACATTGTAGTGACAGATTGGAGAAACTCACAAAACATGCTGACACCCCATGCCAATTCAGGATATTGTAGCATTGATAACGTTTTGGGGAGCCCATTTTCTAATGATGTTAATTTTATGCTGACAACCATGGTCTTGGTGATGTCTTCTAGTGACATAATGAAGTGTAACAGATTGAAAGGCTTACAGCCTGAAACTGCCTCTTTCTAGTTTCGTATCCATGGTTGTGTCCTCAAAGAGGCTTCTCCCTCCTTTCAAATTAATGTTGCGCCCTCTATAGCTGTCTCCCACCCTCTCTTTTTACATTTATGCACCTCCAGTATTGGAGGGCAGCCTCTTTTCACATTCATATATTGATTCAATTCATTAACGATTATTTATGATATATATTAATGACTTGTTAGAGGGAAGTGAATGTACAATTGCCAGGTTTGCTGGTGACACAAAAATAAATAGGTGGGAAGGCAGATGTTGAGAATACAGAGAGACAAAGAAACTACAGAGGGATATAGACAGTTAATTGGATGAGCAAAATAATAGTAGATGGAGTAATAATGTAGGTAAGCGTAAGATTATGCACTTTGCAGGAATAATCGAGGAGCCGAATGTTTTTTTAAATGGAGGAAGATTGCCAGAAATTGCAGCACAGAGGGGTTTAGGAGTTCTTGTGAATCAATTGCAAAAAGCTAACATCCAAGTTCTGTGGATAATAGGGAAGGAAACTGAAATGTTGACCTTTATTTCAAAGGAATGGAATATTAAAGTAGGGAAGCTTCAGTAAAACTATACAAACGACTAGTTAGATGACACCTAGAAGACTGTGAACAGTTTTGGGTCCCTCATCTAAGGGACATATGCCATTATTGGAGGTAATCCAGAGAAGGTTCACTAGGTTGATCCTGGGTATGGAGGGGTTTTCCTGTGAAGAGAGGTTGAGGAGATTTGAGACTATACTCATTGAAATTTCGAAGAATGAGAGATCACCTTATTGAAACATATCAGATTCTTTGGGGTTTCAACAGATCAGATGCAGGAAGCTTGTTTCTCTGTATGGGAGTGTAACCTCACTGTCAGGAGTTGTCCATTTATGACAGAGATGAGGAATTCTTTCTCTGAGGGTTGTGAATCTGTGGAATCCTTTATTGCAGAGGGCCATAGAGGCTGGGTAATTAAGTATATTTAAGGCTGAGACAAGTGGATCTCTAATTAGTGTGTCAAGGGTCATAGGGAAAAGGTAGGAAAATGGAGGATTATCAGGTCAGCAGCCATGATCCCACTGAATATTGGAGCAGATGTGATGGATCCAATGGCCTACTTCTGCTTTATGTCTATGGTCTTATTTAAATTAACTTTGTTTACATTAAAATGCAAAGTAAAAAAATGTCTTGCCTCTTAGCTGCATAGAAAAATGATGATTAGA
The DNA here is from genome assembly GCA_024137785.1 of Ginglymostoma cirratum. Classification (NCBI taxonomy): domain Eukaryota; kingdom Metazoa; phylum Chordata; class Chondrichthyes; order Orectolobiformes; family Ginglymostomatidae; genus Ginglymostoma; species Ginglymostoma cirratum. The sequence goes on from JAHRHZ010000065.1 coordinate 10,519,235, forward strand.
TCATCTGTAGGACGTGGTTCGCTACAGTAGGATAGTTGAAAACTTGCTGGAGCTTTAGATATTGTTTTAAGTTCCCCTTCCTGTGTCTGTGAGAATTTCACCTGGTGATATATTTACTTGAGCACAGATAAAACGCTTCAGCACCCCAGAAGGAGCCCTGAAAACACTCTCAAAATGTCTGTTCTTAACGTTGAGATCTTTAGTTCCCTACATACCAGATTTCACTCCTCTGGCTGGTATTAATATTGCAAATCTACCACCAATGTAATCTTCCATTTAAGCAAAACTGAAGCTTTCACCCCAGGACTGCTTGACATCAGTTTAAGGTTCCCAATGGCAAATGAAAAGAAAACCAAATGCTAAAGCAACATAAGCAACACTCTTTAGCTCACTTCAAATTCTGGTTTGTAAATTAACTTATCTCAGTCTTGATAACTACAAAACTGCAATATTAATGCTACCCTTCCTTGTGTTGAGGAAACATCTCAAAATTCTCATATTCAGACTGATAGGTGATTAACTTAAGGCTATCCTTTATGAATAGGGGTCTTATGACCTCTGAGTAAGGTTCAATTCCCACCTACTCCAGAATGAACAGGTTGATTTGAAAATATCTACATTTTATAAATTTACTGAACAGTTTAAAGTTAGGTGTTTCTCACCCATTAGATTGGGAATTGTATTCTGGTGTCAGCACTGCTTCAAAGGGTTGCATTTTCTCCGGAACTTTGTGGACTCTGATACATCAATTGATGTGCAGATATCATGAAATATGCTGGCAGTCGCGATCCTCCCTCACCCACCCCAAGCACATACAAAAACTTCTTATACAAAATAAAAACGAGTCAGCTTATTTATTCTTGCAATTTAATTTTGAAACGTTGAGCTCTTACTGCGAATTTGACTAATATGCGTTAATCCAAGGCACATCTCCTGGGAATGAACCATTAATCTTCCTGGTCTGCACCCATTCTCCTTCATACTACAACCATTTTATTTTAAATAAATGACAGCAATATGAAGCAGAACTATTTGTTCATTCTCAGGGTCTGTCATGAGTGAACTAATCTCAGTCAAAATGACGTTGAGATTGCAACAATTAGCACCCTGAGCCAGAGGAGAGGACGTAAATAGGAGCAAAAACAAAGTTGCTGGAAAAGCTCAGCAGGTCTGGCAGCATCTTTGAAGGAGAAAATAGAGTTAATGTTTTGGGTCTGGTGACCCTTCCTCAGAACTCAGAAAGTAAATAGGAGCCTGGGTTTCTACTGATGATCAGGAGACAACCCATCCGGATGACAGATAATAGCAATGTTGGGTCCAACTTCATTGATCCCATAACTATATTGTTATTGACAATCACTGCTGGGATCACACAGGGAAGAATGTTTGCAAAAAGACAGCTCCAGTGGAACTACACCACATCCACGGGTCACTGCCAGCAGAAACAGAAACATTGAGGGCCATAAATTACATTATAATAAGATTTTGAGAAACAATGCACAGAAGTGGCAATATTGCACACTTTGTGGTGAAAGATGTAATTTCTTAGTGTAGATACCTAGAAGTTCCCAGGACCTGTCATCTCCAAAGGTGATTGTACTCTTTGACCTCCTAAAGTCTGCACAAAAGCAGACGAAGATAATGATGATGTGTTGCAGTTTCTGCATAACCACAGAGGTTGAAAAATATTCTGGTAAGATATTGTAACGGTAGTGAGGAGGTGGGCTTTACAAACGCCTGATTGTAAATATCTACTGTTAGTCTACTTGGAGGCCAAGATGGCATTTTTCTTGATATTTCATGAGCGTCAACCTATGCAATTCATTCTGACCCAGACAGCATTAGAAACAAAGATAGGTGAAGAAAGAGATAACAAGCATGGGGCTGGATGAACACAGCAGGTCAAGCAGCATCATAGGAGCAGCTGCTTGGCCTGCTGT
>JAHRHZ010000065.1:10521574-10548976 GCA_024137785.1 Ginglymostoma cirratum
CGGATTCTCCAGCATCTGCAGTACCTTTTATCTCTAGGTGAAGAAAGCACAGGTATGAAGAAGGGAAGTTTATGTGCATGGTTAAAATATAGCACGGGAAGAAAAGACATGTTTTAAAATTTTCTTTATTTTCTTAAGAGTCAAAAACCTTTTCTTTAAACTGTAGTTGCGTAAATTAGCAGTCTAAACATCTTCACCAATTTTCAAACCATCTTTTTAAATTGACTTGATTATTTTACATGTTACAGCACAAGAAATTACACCATGTTAACCCCACCAGGTTAGTGTGACAAAATATAAGCGTGAGAACTACAAGCATGCAACTACATGTACATATTACAACTTGCCCACATGCAACAGCCTTCCTCTGTGCATCTTATTTTCTTCACAGCACAGAAGACTCTGCACATTTCTGCCACAGATATTTTAATCTCTTAACAAATATATTTCCAAATACATACACATTGTTACAAATTTAGCCTTTTTTTAAACTATTTAAACTTTTTTGTTGTCATTTGAAAGTTTCCGTAGTTTGTCACCTTGTTATATACATAATTCCAAACGGCTTCTAATTTGTGTGTGATGAATCTGTGCCAGGGCACCAACAGACAGGCAGTTTTTGGAATATTCCCAAAGAAGCTGTCTAGAAATTTATACACAAAAGTAAAAGCTTTGCTGAAAATAATGCTTACCATTGTCAGCCTACGAAGTTCACACCATGAAACACTGAATGCCCTTCCTCTGCACCCCAAAGCTTTCAAAATATGTACATTTTCTATCATAGAATATCTGCCAACAACATTTTTTTCTGCAAAATCTGAAATGCAAGACGTGGCTTAAAGAGACATGTGGACCGTATAGTGACCAATTAAGTGTTACACCTGCAACTCCAGTACTGGACATGATTAGGAAACCTAATTTGAGGACCCCAAATTTTAAATGGAATACATTGAGCATCGAAAAGAAGCATAATATAATTAACAGAAGAAATGTAGAAATATGCTGATTCATTCGCTGGGAATGGAGATGTATCGTATGTAAACTAAACTCTGCAATACAGTGTGAAAAGCTCTGACAGCTACAAAAATTCTGCTGGATAGGGGAGCTGCGGGATTTGGAATGCTCTGTTGATTTAGCAGCCCATTGGAACTGGGTTCACGGCTTTGGCGGGAGGGATCTCCAGGCCAACATGTCTGACAGTGCAGTTCCTATGCTGGAAACTTTAGGGATCCTACTGGTGTGATGCTGACCAAGAGCACCAGGGGCCGGCTGGCAGGCTGGGGAGATCGGAAAGTCATGAGCATAGCCGGCCCGTAATTTCACTGGACTGAAAATCGCGAGCAGAGCCTTGCCATTTCCCGACACGTAAAAGCTCTGGGTCAGAAGGAGAATGTTGCCCACGATGGACCGAACATCCTCCTTCTGCACCGTAATAATTCTGTGAGAAACTGAAAAGTGAGCTGCAAGAGCTTAGGGTGTCAGCTCCACTGAAGAAAGGACAGCCTGATATTAAAACATTCTAGTAAGATCTACCCACCCATACAGTCCACAGCAGGGGGACCATAGTGGGGAACAAGTATAATCTGTGGTTTTAAACAAAAAACTGCAATTAATGTAGTTCTTTTCTCCTCCTAAGTAAAATGATCGAAAAGAATAATAGCCTAGACGTATACTATGTGGATACACTGTGGGCAAAAAAAGATGACAGGCTGATTTAAGCTTTGGCTACAGCACTCCCTCCAAGTTACTCATCCAAGATTTGCTTTGGCCAAGATAGTATTCACACATGCCAATTATTGCTTCAAAATCTCACAGACTTTTTAACACATGCCCCGCCGGAACTAACTACGGCAATTATCGAATCTGTATGATGCTTCAATTTATTTAATTTTCTTGTTAATGTGTATGATCCGTTTGATCATGCCTTCCACTCTTATAACTTTTAAAAATGTGAAACTTTTTTTTAAAACTTTGTACAATAAGTTCTCTGTGCAAGCGATGACCGTTTCAGCCATTTTGTCCTTCCCACGCTTCGGCAGCGGATTTGTGGGGACTGGCTGCCTCTCCATTACACCGGGGGGAGGTCTCTGCCGTCACGCCGACCTTTGCGGAGTTGTCTGCCTGGCTGGGCGACGCCGCGGTGCCACTCGCTGACTTGTTCTCAGCTTCGCCTGATGGAGCGGGGGCTGCTGCTGGCGATTTGTTGCCTGTCTCACTTTGCTCAGGTGCCCGCAGGCGTTTCATGATCGTTGTTACCCTCACTGCTTTCTGCACGTCAGAAAGACAGAACAAAAAGTAAAAAGGGAAACGATAAGAGGTACGGGCATTGTGGATGAATGAATGAATGATAGATTGACTGATTGATTGGCAGAGTATCCGCAGAGTGGACAGCTTTCTTGTTTTAATTCCCTTTATTGCTTTAAACGACAGAATGAATGCTCAGCAGTTATAAAATCTTTAATGGACCTGTGACAGACACCTTTAATGGGTAAAGGAATCAAAAGTTATGAGGAAAAGGCAAGAAAGTGTAGTTGAGGATTGTCAGCCGCTCTCTCATTGAATGGCAGACCAGATTCGAAGGGCTGAATGGCTTACTTCTCCTACATCTTATGGTCTCCCTTCATAACCAATATGTGTATTCACATGACAAGATCCTGATGTGAGATGAAGGTACAGTTACAGCACTTAAAAGACATTTGGACAGCTGCATGAATAGGAAGGGGTTAGAGGGTTATGGGCCAAATGCAGACAAATGGGTCTAATTTAGTTTGGGAAACTCGGTCAGCATGGACGAGTTGGATCAAGGGTCTGTTTCCATGTGTAAGACGTTGAGTACATCATCTCACTTGTCCTGTTTATACTAATCCTACCTATGCCTCCTTTATTTGGTATGGTGTGGCAAGGTGTCTCAGTGGTTATTGCTGTTGCCTCACATCACCAGGTACCTGAGTTTGATTCCACCCTTGGGTGACTGGAGTTTGCACATTCTCTGTGTGTCTGGGTGCTCCAGTTTCCTCCCATAGTCCAATGATGTGCAGATTAGGTGGATCGGCCATGCTAAATTGCCCATGATGTAGATTGATCATGGGAATACAGACAGTATTATGGGGTGGGTCTGGGTGGGATGCTCTTTGGAAGGTCAGTGTGAACTCAATGGGCTGAATGGCTTGCTTTCACACTTTAGGGATTCTATGATTCCATGCATGCTACTGCTAAATCACAGGACATCATGGATACACGCAGAATAACAACACAAATGTCAGCAACATGTATCGAAATGTTTTCAGTCTCTTCTGACTATGCTGTTACTATGATTACATTGCCCTCTGAAGTTCCAAAGTTTTAGTGCTGTCATGAACTCCTCCCGTTGTTACTGCATATGATCTAATGAGCATATTCCAGGTCATCAGTGAACTTGGATGAGTGAATTTCATATCTACAATCTGCTCTTTATTCTGTCAAAATAACTGTGCCTGAACTTTTTTTTGCACAATGCATCACATGCTCAGCAGATCACTGTGTTAACTCAGTGGGTAAGCTTTATTGCAAGGCCTGACCACTGGTTCAAGAGCTGGTGGGAAATATGCGTCATTTCCATGGGAGACCTCAAATTAACGGTCCAGTGTTAGGCCTCCCCTGGGATTAAGGACACTAGTGGCAGAAAATCTATTTGCTGAGAGCGACAGGCCTGTCTGAGACAGTGCCACCAAAAGCAGTAGCTTCTGCTGGTAGTGCTTCAGAGATCACTGGCTGGATCCTGAGATTCAGGCGAGTAAAGGTGGGATGCAGATTAGGGAATGGTATTTACAGGGCAAAGGCCATGGGACTGGCAAAGGTAGCTGGATGCCTTTCAATGACTGCCCTCTGCAGGATTACAGGACACTACGGTGGCTCAGTGTTTAACACTGCTGCCTCACAGCACCAGGGACCCGGGTTTGATTCCAGTCTCGGGCGACTGTCTGTGTAGAGATTTTCACATTCTCCCCATGTCGGCATGGGTTTCTTCCGGGTGCTCTGGTTTCCTCCCACAGTCCAAAGATGTGCAGGGTGCGTGGATTGGCCATGCTAAATTGCCCATAGTGCCCAGGATGTTTAGGTTAGGTGGGTTAGACATGGGACATCAGGGATAGGGGAATGGGTCTGAGTGGGATGCTCTTCGGAGGGGTGGTGTGGACTTGTTGGGCTGAATGTCTGTTTCCACACTGTAGGGATTCTATGATCTATGAGATGGGCTTGTTGGATAGGCTGAAGAGTGGCAAATAGAATTTAGTCTTGAAAAATACGAGATGATGCTTTTGGGAGGGCTAACAAGACAAGAAAACAATGAGACAAATGTCCAATTCTCATTGTCATTTCTGATAGTACAGGTGAAGTGAGAATATTGGCTGGAATATCATAAGAGCATAAGAAATATGAGCCACCTGACCCATCGAGCCTGTCCTACCATTCAATAAGATCATGGCTGATCTTTTTGTGGAACCTGCTCCAATTACCCATCTGCTCACCATAACCCTTAATTCCTTTACTGTTCAAAAATCTATCTAGCTTTGCCTTAAACACATTCAATGAGATAGCCTCAACTGCTTCACTGGGCAAGGAATTCCACAGATTTGCAACCCTTTAGGTAAAGAAGTTCCTCCTCAATTCAGTTCTAAATCTGCTCCCTGTTATTTTGTGGCTGTGTCCCCTAGTTCTAGTTTCTCCTACCAATGGAAAAAAGCTCCCTGCTTCTATCCTATCTATTCCTCTGTTATCAGGAGGATCCCTTGAATTTGTAATATGGGATTTTCAACAACCATCATTGAATTATTTAGAGTGAAGATAAACCTAATGATTATGTTACTGAGCTAGCAATTCAGAGGACTAAACTAATGATTTGGAGATGTCTGTTCAAAACCTACCATTGAAAGCTGTGAAATTTAAACTCCATTAAACAAATAAATATGGAATTAAAACAAAATGAACGTCATAGTGGTCATCATGAAACTGAAAGATTTACTTAGCAAACTCAACTGGTTCATTAATATCCTTCTGGGAAAAAAATTGAATGTTCTGGTCCAAGAGTGACTCCAGACCCACAGCAGTATGGCTGATTCTAAAATCTGATGAATGAAGGAAGAAAAAATCCATCTAAACCGGTGGCTCAGTCGTTAGCACTGCTGCTTCACTGCACCAGGGACCCAGGTTTGATTCCAACCTTGAGTGACTGTCTGTGTGGAATTCTCCCCATGTTTGTGTGAGTTTCCTCTGGGTTATCTAGCACAGTTCAAAGATGTGCAGGTTATGTGGATTGGCCATGCTATGTTGCACATTGTGTCCAGGGATGTACAGGCTAGGTGGATTAGCCACGGGAAATGCAGAGTTACAGGGTTGGGGTGAGGGGGTGGGATGCTTTTCAGAGGAGTGCTGCAGACTCAATGGGCTTCTTATGAACCAACCTAACAAGTTTCCTGTTTTAACTGAAGGATTGTAAATCCCCCTAATGCAGCACACCTACAGTAATGAATTACATTATGAAATTAAACATTATGAAGCATGTGTTCTTCATTTTACAAGTCCCACTATCATTAGAATCATAGAGATGTACTGCACAGAAATAGATCCTTCGGTCTAACTCGTCCATGCTGACCAGATAGGCTAAATTAGTCTACTTCCATTTACCAGCACTTGGCTCATATCCCTGTAAACCCTTCCTATTCATGTAGCCATCCAGATGTCTTTTAACTGTTGTAATTGTACCAGCTTCCACCACTTCCTCTGGCAGCTCATTCTATACACGCACCACCCTCTGCAATGTTCATTTCAAGTTTCTAGTATAGTTTGAGTCACTATCTTATTGCATTGAAAATGATGTACAAGTCAAGTGGGTTGAGTGCAGAAGATGAGAACATACTCCACTGCAGACACAAACATCTATAACAATGATGTGATCACATAACAACAGTTAAAGCCAGGAAAAATGGTATTTACTTCAAGTACCTTCCATTTCGCTTTGGCGAAGTTTTTCTCAATTTGAGCACAGACACCATCCTTGATGTTCTTGTCTGAAGCTGCATTTCCTGAAATCCTGTATGGGGAAGGAGAGAAGACACTTGGAAACAAATTGGAGTATTTTGATAGACTTTGCTTAACCAAACAGAAAGAAAATACAAAAACTCAACAGCTTGGGCAGTAACTGTGGAGAGAAAAGAAGATTCTGACAGAGGTGTCAGGGGTCTCACTTGCTGACTGGAGAGACGGTGAGAGACCCATGGTGCCTCATCTTGGGACAGCATGAGCAACGACATGCTGAAAAGGTGAGGCCACCGGCAGACCTTTCCATGGAATCAACAACCTAGGTCCTTCCACACGGGAGTTGCTGTACAGTTAGAGTCTGACAAGTCTTAGTGCTCAGCAGCACCACTGAAAAGGCTGCAACCCTTGTCAATGGACAGGGAACACATGGTGTCCTGAAGTTCTCTCGGTGTCTTTAGAGACAGGTGCACACCACAGGGTAGACTGTTGCCGGAAGGACCCCAGCCCCTCTGCCAAATCCCAGAGTCACAAAGGACCCAGGCCAAATGTAATGTGGGGGTAGTTACAGGGCTTCATGTTCACTTTCTGTTCTGCCCCCAAGGGCCAGGGAGGTGTCTCTCAGCAGGGACACCCTCTTCCCAAAGTTGCACACATTGCCTTTGATCAAGGGACTGCCAACAGCAGCCCGATCCTAAACTCTGAGGTAACAAGTGGCCACACAGTTTGACCTTGTTGTGCACACCTAATGGTGACAGGCTTGCTTACAGCTGGAGTTATCTCAGTGGTGGCAGCAGAAGGCCCTTAACTGGTCCTTAATTGACCACAAGAGCATCAATTGATGGCAGAGGGCAGGAAGGGCATCTCCCACCGAGAACTTAATTTCTGGCAAAACTGGGTGAGGGTTCAGGTACATTACTATCCTGTTAAATGCCCCTCCTGCTCTCAAGCTCATCACCAGTGAGAAAAGATTCTGTTCAATGTTTCATACTGAAATGACCTTTCAGCAAATCATTTCAGCCTGAAATGTTAGCTCTGTTACTCAGTTGTTGAGTATTTCCAGCAGGTTTTGTTTTAGTTTCATATTTTCAGCATTTACATGATTTTCCTCTTGTTTATCCAGTTTTAGTTCCAGCTTACCATTCATGGTTTATGGCTTCTTGAGCTGTTATCCTTGTGTCCTGGTCAACCTCCATCAAGCGACTCACCAAATCTTTTGCTGGTTAGAAATACAACATCTTTAAAAATGGACATTGCAAAGCCTTACTTCCTTATGTCAACTTTGTTTGCGAGACTGTCCTCGTTATATTTATAATGGAAACTGTTGAAATAAAATTCATCATTGACAAGCGCAGCCATCTTGATTGACATCCTTACAACCTGCTTCTGGTGAGGATTCTCCATTCTTTCAGCTTCTCCAACTGTTCAGGTGATGCAACTTTCCATACTCACACATTGAATGTATCTTCCCTTTTCCTCAACTGAAGATTCCCTCCCATCATAGTTGACAGAACTCTCGACTTCTATTTTGTGGAGCTTGGCTCTTACCACTTCCCATCCCAGAAGTACAATAGGACTTTCTTTGTTCTCACCTTCTACCCTAGTAGCCTCTTCTTAATGTTTTAAAGGGACTGTTTCCTCCATGATCTTCTGTCCTTGGCCTCAGTCAACTCTCCCCCTTGTCACAGGACACCCCCTAGAAAAAAGCCCTATGTCTACAGCACTAGTCCATGCAACTGCTCCTTTTTCCCTCTCTTCTTAACTACTGAGGTCCAGTATCCCATCCAGTCAAAATAGTGATTTATTTGTTCCACTTGTTTGTAACTTTGTAAAATGTGCCTATTGCTTTCACTCTGACTTCTCTATCCTTGGTCCACTATAATATTCTAGTGAAATTCAATGCAAGCTTTAGGAACAAAAGCTCACCTTTCTTCAGAAACTTTGCAGCCTTCTGGACTCCAACACTTTTAGATTATAACCTTTGTTCCCAGTTTTTTTTTCTCTCTCATTCTTTTGTCCCTTTGCTTTCAGATATCAACTATTCAGGATCCTGTCATTTACACCTCCTCTTGCACCACGTCCATTGCCATGAGAACTATTGTCATTTAAACTCTCGTGTCCTTCACTCTATGACAGACCTTACCTTTTGTTCTTTCTCACTTGCTCAAATTGCATCACATTTTTAACTTTTCTCAGTTCCGATGAATGGTTGCAGACCCGAAATGTTAACTCCATTGCTCTCTCCACAGACCTGGTGGCTTAATCGCATTTGTGCACCATAATCTAATAACTTGCCTTTTAACCGTGATTCACTTGTGGACAGCACTTTGTCTGGGTTATTTGGCTGCCACCAGATACTAGAATTAATGAAACAGCTCCAGGTTAATTTCACCAATGTGGTGTTTATCGACAATTGGTAGGGTTGATAATGTAGAGTTAATGACACAAATGAATAACACGAAGAATGAAGAAACAATGCTACTACTCAAGAAAAAAAAATCTTGAAGGTTACCCCACAGTTGTGGCCTTCCAATCTTCAGGCATTGGAAGTTAGGCCAGAAATTTTTCTGTTCCTTTGCCCTAACTTTGCTAGAAATGTGCATCTATGTGAGTACATGAGGTTTCTTCGGCAATTCCAGGGAAGTGGTGAAGTTGGGACCAACTTCCAAGACATTCCGTCTCATGTCATGACTTTTCAGGAGGCAAAAAAACTAATGGTTGAATATTCCTTCAGTGATTAGAGTTTCCAATAGAGGGGGCTGGAAACCAAGATCTGGTGATTGAAAGGCTTCACCCGACGATGAACTTTGAAATGATACTGAAGGTGGCAGATCGGACTCAGGCTCAAATCCAAGATATCGATTTATGAAAGTAAATAATACTTTTTTTTTAACAGAGCTCCTCTGTGGCTCTATTCTTGATGATTCTCTTAAATGCACAGTACGCATCGAAAACATATCCTCATTTTCAACCAATAATACCATTGGTTCCTCAAATGAGTCAGTAACCAGTTCTATAACAACCACTAAGTCTTTTAGATTTCCAACAGCCACCTCCTGCAGCATTTTTCCACAGTGTAGTATACTGACTGCCTACCCACTGATACTATTTTCCCAGGTTTGAAGGGTTTTCAACAAGGATTAACCCATAAATGCCCTTTATCGGTATAACCCACACCAGTAATTCTCAACCAGAATCGGATTAACTGAGCGTTCAGCTAGTCAGGGGTCCTTACTCTCGTAGATGAACTGAATGTCATGTTTGGCCTCTTAACAACAATGACTACATTTCAGGAGGCTGTTGAGTACTTTTGAGGTCTGAATGTTCTATCAAAATATGAGATCTCTGGATGGCATTTAAATTTCAGCCAAATCCAGCATTTTCTTCATACATTGGATGTGGGTATTGTTGGCTAGGCCAGTATTTATTGTCCAGAGGACAGTTAAGAGTCAAACACTTCACTGTGGTTCTGAAATCACATGTAGGCTAGACTAGGCCAGCAGATTTCCTTCCCTAAAGGACATTAGTGAACCAGCTGGATTTTTACTAGAATTGATGCTAGGTTTTTGTTGTTCCACATTCTTATTGAATTCACCATCTGCCATTATCAGATTTGAACCCACGTCTCCAGACCATCAACCTGGGATTCTGGATTAGTAGGTCCAAAGCCAGCTTGCTTCCTTGTAGCAACACTGTCTTCACTGGTTGAAATTTGTAAACAATTCTCATATTTGATAATTTCAGTTCTGAGATTTATTTCTTTAAATCTTAAGGGAGAGAATCTAAATTTATCAAGAGGTTTGAAAAGTTTGGTTGCGCACTGCAAATAATAAACACTTAAAGGGTAGTAGAAATCTGGAGTTTTCACCAGCAAAAGATCCTAATGAGGGAGCTTTGAGGCTGACATCAATAAAACTTCAGTGAGGATTTCGAGGGATACAGAAGTTGAGGAAAATAAATGGAACAGTATACGGAACAGGCTGAAAGGGACTGAATGGTCTGCTCCTGTTCCAATATTGTAAAGCACCAATTTAATGCTTACCAGCTTCTGAAATGTCATCCCAGTATGGAGAATCAAACTCATAGTCCCCAGCTAGGATTTTTCGGAATAAGTTCTTGTCATGGTTTTCATAATCTTCATCATCATTTTCATCATAAAAAGGTGGGTTCCCTGATAACCTGAGGGAAAAATTGTGGATTAGAAGAGGAACTTTGATTCTAAAGGATTCAATTTCCATCAGGCGGATTCAAACCTAAAACTTCAGCCAAGCTTTACAGCAGGATTTCAGTACAATAATCTAGGCCATCACTTAAACGCAATAGCAAGGAAGTGCTACCAGACTACAGACAGGATTTTAAACTAAGGTCCCCGTCCTGTTCTTTCGCTGAACATAAGGCCCTCTTCAAAGAACTGCAGGAAGTGTCTCCCCAGTGACCTGACCAACATCTAGCTCGCGACTAAGATTTAGTGGCATGATGGATTTGGACAAATTAGATAGGAAGAAGCTGTTCCTGTTCATAAAAGGATTACGAATGAGAGGGCACAGATTTAAAGTGATTTTCAAAAGAAGCAAATGTAAGGTTAAGATTTTTACTTCACAGCGGAATGGATCTAGAACGCACTGCCTGGAAGTGTGGTGGACGCAGGTTCAATTGAGATATTGCAGAGGGCGTTTTTTTTGTAGGAATACCCACAGTGCCATTCGGAAGGAAGTTCCAGCCAGTGATGGTGAAGGAACTGTGATATAGTTCCAACTCAGTAAAGTGTGTGGAGGGAAAACTGCACAAGGTGGTGTTCCAACTGATGTGTGGCCCTTGTCCTTCTAGATGGTTGAGATTGCAGTTTTGGAAAATGCTGTCAAAAGAGCCTTGCTGAGTTGCTGTAGCACATCATGATAGATGGTACACAACACTGCCATTGGATGTGGGTGTTGTTGGCTAGGCCAGCATTTATTGTCCAGAGGACAGTTAAGAGTCAGCGACATCACTGTGAGTCTGAAGTCACATGTAGGCTAGACTAGGTCAGCAGATTTCCTTCCCTAAAGGACATTAGAGAACCATGTTAAATGTTCATGACAGAAAATTGTTGATTCTACTTCAGTACTGCTTTGTCAGCAGTCTATGCTTAGACAGCAGATAACACTGGAACTATGTGAGAACGAACAATGAATCTTAACATCAGACTTGGAAAAACATCCTGCTGTGATAGTTGCTCTTCCCACATGGGCCATCCATATGAATTGCTTGAGTGAGATGCTCAGTTTACCAACAGCAGTCATTTTTGTCTTCCTTAGTAGGAACTGCTTTGGAATTGTTCAGTTCTTATTTCAACTGAGATCCTTACAATTGATAGAAGGAGAGATAGGCGGAGAGAGAGAGGGTTAGGGTTAGGGTTAGGGTTAGGGTTAACCCTAACCCTAACCCTATCGCACTCCAACAATCCATGCTGCATTCAGTCAAGATTTTAAACTGAATTGTTTGTGCTCTCATTTAATCATGCTACCTACTCTACCTCAGCTCCAAACTGGATACACTTACAGCCTTGGCACTGTGAATGGTGATAAGTTGGGAAAGGGGGAGTTGCAGTGAGACCTGAGTGTCCTTGTGTACCAATTGAAAAAAAGCATGCAGGCGAAGAAGACAAATGGTATGCTGGCTTTCCTAGTGAGAGGATTCGAGTATAGGACCAGGGATGCCTTGCTGCAATTGTACAGGGCTTTGGTGAGATGTCTGGACTATCGCGTACAACATTGCTTTCCTTACCTGGGAAAGATGTTCTGGCTATGGAGGGAGTGCAACAAAGATTTACCAGATTGCTTCTTGGAATGGCAGGATTGATGTATGAAGATAGACTGGATCGGTTTGGACTTTGTTACTGAGGTTTAGAAGAATGGGGGGGGAGGATCTTGTAGAAACCTATAACATTCTAATAGGACACAGGAAGGATGTTCCTGATGACTGGGGCATCTTGAACCAGGGGTTTCAAACTAAGGACATTGGGTAGGTCATTTAGGACTGACATGAGGAGGAATTTCTTCACTGAGAGATTGATAAGCCTGTGGAATTCTTTGTCACAGAAAGCGATTGAAGCCAGCACATTGAATGTTTTCAGGAAGAGGTTAGCTGCAGCTGTTAGGGCTATGGGGATTAAAGGCTGGGAGTGAAAGTGGGAACAATGGCCTATGCTGGGTGATCATCCATGACCATTTGAATGGCAGAGCAGGTTCAAAGGGTTGAAGAACCTACTCCTGCTCCATTTCCTATGTTTGTATGTTTCCTTCTTCCTGACATTTGGTGACTTGGCAGCACTCCTGTATCCTGTGAGCTGTGTGACAAGTCCCAAATATTGAGTCGGTTGCAAACCTTGCAGTACCTCCCAGCATTACTCAGGGAGAGCAGAATACATGAGAGATGAGTAAATTACTGCATTAAAAGAGATGATCCAGGAACAGCTCGACTTTCAACAGCTGAGAGTGAGTAAGCGAATCTGAAGACAAAGTTCTTGACACTTAGAGCTGTTAGCTGCCACCTGAGACAGTGAACATGGATCTGATTGGAACAGGTTGCTATCAGAAGCTGGCATGCTGATTGCCAACCGGCTTGGAACAGACTATCACGTAATGTAGTTCATGCCATCTTTTGGAATAAACTGTCAACTGGCGCTTTGTTGAAGCATCCAAATAGGAATTGATAAAAAGGTGTTGCTGACTTGTTACTAAGGGAATGTCTAATTTGAATTTTCCAAGCAAGCTGCTTCACTAATTGCATTAATGCTGAGCTCTGTTTAATAGATGCTTTTTTTTCTCCTGTTCACCGGTTTCCTTGATGTAATACATAACCAGACAAGCAGCAAATCAAACCAGGGCATTATCCTTTCCTACCACTCAATAGCACTTCTGGGCTGTGTAGCTTATAGTCCCACTTCTGGGATTTTCCAGGATGCCTATCTACCTCTGACACTGTTCCTTATTCCTATCACTGATTTCTCCATTGTCAAGATTGCTGTGATTACACTCGGCAAACTCCTTCAGCCTACTTACCTTTTAAATTGAAACATCTAAACTTGATCCTCTTTGTTGGAGCAATTGCCAATGAGAAAAGACTAAACAGTCCAAAATTTGAGCATTGTTCTTATATCCCTCACACCCTTTCAGGGTATCATGAGTCAAAGAAACTCTCTTCCCCAGAAAACAGTGGAAGCAGGGTCAGGGTCAGGAAGCAGGTACTCTAAAGGCAGTGAGATAGACTCTTGCCCAACAATGGATTCAAAGTTTGCTGGGAATCCGCAGGAAAATGGAGTTTGAGGCCACAATCAGATCGGCTGCGCTTGTATTAAATGGTGGAGTAGGCTTGAGAGGTCAATTGGCCTACTGATTTCTAATTTGTATGTTTATATATTAAGATTTTGTTTTTTATTTGAAGAGATAGTGGCAACACTGGCAAAGCCATCATTTGTTGCCCATCTGTCATTTCCCTTGAAAATGATTGGTTTGTTCGGCCATTTTAGGGAGAAGTTCAGATCCAACCGCATTGCTGTGGGTCTGGAGTAACATGTAGGCCCAGACCAGGTAAGGACATTATTGCTGGACTGTTAATCCAGAGACCCAGATAATGTTCTGGGGACCCCAGTTTGAATCCCGCCATGGCAGATGGTGGAATTTGAATTTAATAAATATCTGGAATTAATAATCTAATGGTGACCGTGAATCCATTGTTGATTGTCTTCAAAACCCATCTGGTTCACTAATGTCCTTTAGGGAAGGAAACTGCCATCCTTATCTGGTCTGGCCTACATGTGACTCCAGACCCACAGCAATGTGGTTGACTCTGAACTGCTGCCCGGGCAATTAGGAATGGGCAATAAGTGCTGCCTAGCCAGCGATTCCCTTATCCTGTGAACGAATAAAAACACAGAAGATTTCTTTCCCTAAGGGACATTAGTGAACCTGTTGGGTTTTTTTTTAAACAATTACCTACAGTGGGTACAAGGTCACTATTAAACTAGCTCTTAATTGCAGATTTCAAACCTAGAACATTAACTAGGCCTTTGGATTACTAACCGAGTGACACGACCTCTATGCCACCAGCTCCCTTAATTTAAAAAATCCTCTCATCTTAGCCTCCAACCTCCACTATCAGAGTCTTATTAGGATGATGATCTGTGAATTAAAGGAAGTAGTTTGTCCCTAATCTTATTCAGTCCATTTTTTTAGTAGGCAATGGTTCCTTGGGTACTACATCTATTGCACATAGTTATTATGTGTTCTTGCCCAATATCTGTGAACAACCTTTTTGAATGTAGGGCATCACATTTTGGAAATGTATTCCTTCCTATTCTTGTGCACTGGAACTACATGTTCCACATAGCTGTCCATCCTGCTGATATCTACATATTTTAGCTGCCCTACTTGTATGTTCTTTTACGGTCTTCCATAATACTCATTGTCAAATTTTGTATTCTACAGCCTCTGATCTGTGTTAGGAAAAAGGAGAGCCATTTGTCTATTTTCTGTCCTTGTCTTTGTTTCAAAATTTACCTAAATATGTGTCTAACATCCTTCTAATGAAGCAATCTGTTGCTGTGTACATTCTAACAGGAACAATTTAACACAACTCTCGCCCTGTTCTGTAGGGAGCATTCAATGTACACAACTCTCACATTATCTATTCTGGATTAACATGTTGAATGCTTTCTTAATAAAATTGGTTTGATCCATTAAAGGTTAGGATGGAAGTGCTCAGTAGACAAAATGTAATTTGTGATATTGATGGTTTAAATGTTAATGCATGGGCTATTATGGAATGTACATGGAAATTTTCATAGACCTGAAAGTAAGCAGAATGTTAAAAACTGATTCCCCAACTCCTATAATTCTGAGCCCAGAAGAATTCATACGTACAGTATGTACATGATCACTCCAATGGCCCAGCAGTCAACTGGTCGTCCATATTTCTGTCGTCCAACAACCTCTGGAGCTGGAATTATACATGAAACAGACAATTGTAAAACAGAGCAATTTTGGGAAAGCCTTCACCCTCTCCATTAGTGTCTAGTTCATATATATTTTATTATTATTGTTTATATATATTTATATGCCTAAGTGTACAGGGTCCTTTGCCTAATGATTTTACTGTGTCCCTAAAATAACGCTACAATTAATGCTGGACACTCTTAAAACAAACGTACCCATGAAAATCATGAATGGTTTTGAGAGCGCAAATATGAAGAAATTTGTTTTAGTCGCAGAGGACGTTAATAAAAGGTCAGTTCGCTGAGTTGGCTGGATTGCTGGTTTGTAAGAAACAGTGATGCCAACAGCATTCAATTCCAATATTGACTGAGGTCACTACCAAAATCCCACTTTCTCAACCTCACCTGAAATGTGGATAAACTGCCACTAGTTGTCTCTCTCTGATGAGAGAGTGGTCCTCTGAGACCATAATAACTTCATCTTTAGTAAACCGAGGATGCAGATTTAAAGCAATTCGCAAACATACTGAAGAGACTGAGGACTTTTTTTTGTCTTGGAAATCTGTAGTGACCGCATTGCCAAAAAGGGTAGTGCACATTCAAATGAGAAGGGAAATGGTGTATAGGACTATAGGGTGAGGTGGAGAGGATGGACAGCATAATTCACACCATATATAGGCCCCAATGTTTATGGTAGAGGTAATAAGGTATACTACCTGGAATCATCAGGAGTCCCTGGTGAAATAAACCTAAAATATTAATGTTTTCTCCATTTCTTGTCCAATAGCCAAAGGCAGATTGACAGACTATCTGGCAGCATGGCCTGTGGTATAATGCTTACCACTTGAAGGCCAGAGAAGAGGGATGGATAGAGGAAGGATGGAGGTAGAGGAGAAGACATGGTTGTAGGAGGCAAACTGCAGAGGTGGAGATTATTGGGAAACAGAAATCACAGAAGCATGTTGACAGATTGTGGTGCGGGGATGGTGACTAAGATCATGAGGAGTGAGACCCCAAGTAAAATCAGAGGGGGTGGGTATTGGTTGACAGATCAAGGCTGGGGGCAGATTGAGTGGAGAGAGGGCAGTCTGGCAAAAGAGGACAGTTGCCCAGTGATGGTAGAATTCCTGCTTTTCCTGACCCACAAGTGGGCCCACAAGAGGCCAACTGTTCTTGTCTCTCTTTAGCTGTGGGATGTCCCAAGCTCTGGGAAATCTAGTCTGCAGCTGATTAATCAGCTAAAACCTAAGATGTGCAGCCTCTTTGACACATTTTAATTATTGGCCCGCCTCTCAAGAGCAGTTTCCCTCCCTTCCTCTCACGTCCTTGCAAATTCCACCAGAGCTAAATCCAAAGTAGGTGTTTGCATGCCAAATTCACATCAGCTTTCAGGCATTTATCAGCTTTAATTCATTGTTCAGCTTTCTTCCTACTGGTGATGGGGGAGGGTATCAATGGTATGTTGGCTGTGTTGAAAAACCAGACATGTTCTTATATATTTGAATGAAGGTTGAAGCGAGAAGGGAAACTAAGGGCTGAATGTTGTCCAGCCACTAAATGAGGTGGTGAGCCAGTCGGGAACATAAGGTGAGTTCAGAAAACTGAGGTCCTCAATGTTGACAAGACATGATTCTGTGACTAAGTCTTGAACAGTGCGACGAGAATGTCAACAGGCAAGAGGCCTAGTTGCATTAGTTTACATGTTGCACTGTACAAAACTCTGGTGCGGCCGCACTTGGAGTATTGCATACAGTTCTGGTCGCCGCATTATAGGAAGGATGTGGAAGCATTGGAAAGGGTGCAGAGGAGATTTACCAGGATGTTGCCTGGTATGGAGGGAAGGTCTTATGAGGATAGGCTGAGGGAGTTGAGGCTGTTTTCGTTAGAGAGAAGAAGGTTAAGAGGTGACTTAATAGAGACATACAAGATGATCAGAGGATTAGACAGGGTGGACTGTGAGAGCCTTTTTCCTCAGATGGTGACGGCTCGCATGAGGGGACATAGCTTTAAATTGAGGGGTGATAAATATAGGACAGATGTCAGAGGTAGATTCTTTACTCAGAGAGTAGTAAGGGCATGGAATGCCTTGCCTGCAGCATGAGTAGACTCACCAACTTTAAAGGCATTTAAATGGTCGTTGGATAAACGTATGGATGATAATGGAATAGTGTAGGTTAGATGGGCTTCCGATTGGTTTCATAGGTCAGTGCAACATTGAGGGCCAAAGAGCCTGTACTGCGCTGTAATTTTCTATGTTCTATGTTCTATGTCAATCTTGCCTCATTGATTTGCAGTTTCCTATTCTCCCACATGTTGGAGAGTGGGAATTTCCAATGTAAAAGTCAGAATGGTACTTGGTGGCTCCCGTTCAGTGCTAAATCCTCCTAGCCACCATCTTGGATTGTAGTCTCTAACATCTCAGGTTACGCTCCAAGACTGCCTGCCACTCCCCCTTACACAGATGTTGGCATTGGACAGGCACTAGACATGGTCGTCAGCAGTGATCAGTCAAGGGGTTGGACATGTTGCTGTATAGCACTGTGCTACATCAATCTGATGCCCCCACCATGTGCCAGCAACGTCTGTGGCAAACACACTGTATGTGCTTCGGCCGAATGGCAGTTCTGTTTCTGATACTGTCCACATGAGTTCATCAGAAGCATAACCAATGGATCCAGGCACAGCAGGGGGTCATTGTTGCTGTTGCCGTGAAGGTGCAGAGAAACGGAGGAGAGACAGATATGCCAGTGAGCCCAGGAGAAGCAGCAACCTTCAGCAGCTGCTGAACAGCCTCCATGTGAAGAAATTACAGCTGAATGTGCCCTCAGGATGAGGAGGAGGTACAGGATGCCCAGAATCTATCATGCTCGATGCCATTTCCCCCAGATGAGCAAGACGCTTCACTGCCACAGGCTAAGGATGTCCCGGGACATGGCACAGATCTATGTTAATTGCTGGACCCATGATCTGAAGGAGTGAATGGGCACTTTTTTCTCAATGGTTGTCAAGCAGTCAGATGCGTTTAATGCTCATGTATCTGGCTGTTTCCAATGATCCACAGAGAGCCTGCGTGAGGTCTCTCAACCCTCAACCGAGAAGGGTATCAAGGTTGTTATCAATACAATTTGGGCCAGATCACACCAGTTCATCTTGTTTTGCTGTGATAAACTCAGAGCTGCAGCCTAGGCAGTAGTTTTTCCTGATATAGCTGGCTTTCCCCCAAGGTGCAGGGTGCGATAGACTGTATGCACATCATGGTGAACACATCCTATTATAACACAGCAGACTGAATCAATAGAAAAGCAATCCATTCCATCAATGTACAAGTTATCTATCATCATTGGTATCACATCTTAGAAGTCTACACTGGGTACCCTGGAAGCTGCCATGTGCCTATATCCCTGAGAGCTCTCATGTTCCTGTTGTTTCAAGGGCTGGATGCCTTATAAGGAAGGTTACTGGGAGATATGGCCTACCCTCTGCAAACACAGCTAATGGCTGTGCTACACAATCCCTTGACTGAGGTAAAGTGTAGATTCAGTGCAGCCCATTCTTGGATCAGGGCCATCGTGGAGTAGGCAATGGTCCTCCCGAAGATGAGCTGCTGATGCTTGGATCAGTCTGGGGCTGGGTGAAAAACAATCCCAATGGAGTGGGCCACATAATCCCGACATAATGTGCCAGACCTAACTGGAGCAGACAATGAGAGGATGTGATGAATGCTGATGAGTTGGGGGAACAGTGCGAAGGGCAGCTTTTGGCAGGCAGCGCTTGACTTAGCACATGGCTGGGCTTTAAATATGGCACCGGGAATCTCGCAGTGGTCAGTACTTCAGCCATCGCTGAGCTCATGGTAGTGTAAGCAAGGCACCACAGAAGTACAATGCATGCATAATGAGGCAAATTGCAGAGATAACTGGTGAAGTTGCAAACATAACAGAAACCTTTATATCATAAAAGCAAATAATTGTTTTGTGCTTGCGATGATGAAATACTGAAATAATTTGCTTGGGAGGGAGCCAAATGCTTTCTTGAAGGTGGATCTTCCTTTTAATCCTAATCTCCTATTCCTTCATATCATCAGTGCTGTATGTGATAATTGAACTCTCGCTAAGCCGTATTTAAACTAGGTTGGAATATCTCAGTTATTGCACCAGATTGTGTTTTTTTTTCTGTAATCAGCGCTGAAAAATAATGCAAGATTGGGCAACATGCTTTAAAATGCCTTTTCCCCTACCATCCTGTTTTCTAAGAAAAAAATCAATTAGCAGAAACTTCACAGTAAGCAGAATGCAGTGATGTGAAAAACATGTGTTTTGTGCAGTTCACCATCATAAATTAAACTGTGGGTGGAACCATTCAGTTCTAATGGTTTGAATGACGATTGTTGATCATTAGGCTGTCATTTGAATTCTAGGAGTGGACGCTTGTCACTGATATAATGAGCACAGTGATAGAGACTCAAGACATAATGGTTAAATTGTCTCATTTGCTATAATTGTTCTCACTTTAAGAAAAAATTCATTGGATATGAGCAATGCTGTCACTTATTCCCTGTCTTTGCTAGTGCTGAGGTCATTCTGAATCATAAAATTATGGAATAGTACAGCACAGAACAAGACCATTTGTTCCATCAAAACTGTCCTGGCCCCTTCAACGTGCAATCCAGTTACTCCCATGAGATGGCTCTTTTTTCCCCTTTTGAAGATCACTATTGAATCTTTTTCCACACCCTATCAGGCACTGCATTCTGGGTTCAAAATATTTGTTGTGTTAAAAGGAAAGGCTTATCTCATAGTTATTAAGTCAATCACCTCAAATCTCTGCATTCTGGTCAGTGATCACTCAGCCATTGGAAACAGTTTCTCATTACTCTGTCAAAACTCCATCACATAAGGCACAGGAAGATAGAATCTTGACTAACAATGGATTCAAAGGTCATTGGGAGTAGGTCAGAGTGTGGTGTTTTGGCCTCAATCAGATGAGTCACAATCTTATCAAATGGCAGGGCAGGTTCGAGGGGCTGAATGGCTTTCTCTTCATTGATATCTCTCATGGGTATGTTTTATAACAGCAGCACATGTTGTCTGCACCAGGTAGGGATGGCAGCTTCTCGTTCTTAAACTATATTAGTGAACTTTAAGGGGTAGCTGAAATGTTATTCCCCAGATATTCTCAGTGCTTCTGGTGGTACTTGGCACAATGTCTCTGGTTTATTTGTCTCCTGAGCCCTCTATCTTGCTCTCTCCTGGAGTGATGATTACTTTATGAAATATTGAGAGACAGAAAGACAGAGACAGGGAACAAAGGAAGACTCTGAACATTCCAACTTCAGAGCGGCAGCCATTAGAGCTTTTGGAATTAAAGGGTAATCCGTTTTTACAGCAGGTATCTGCGCTTAGTGGCATGCATTAGAAGAAGATTAAAGTACTGATTGGTACAGTTTTGCTGAGACCGTAGATTTACATTAGGAAGAGTTGTGTAAAGGCTTCAGGACCATGGACCAACATTGTGATGATGTCATAGAGCTGCACATCATTCAGCATAAATATCACATATAAAAACTACACCACAATAGACTAGAACTATAGAGGGTCTTAAGGGCACATGAACAGGAACACACAAAGAAGATAGTTTAGTCCTTATCTAATAAGATCAAGTCATGATATTTCAGTGATTATCATATATAGCAGTATGCCGCTAGTGCGGCCTCACTTGGAATATTGTGTACAGTTTTGGTTGCCCCATTACAGGAAGGATGTGGAAGCATTGGAAAAGGTGCAGAGGAGATTTACCAGGATGTTGCCTGGTCTGGAGCGAAGGTCTTATGAGGAAAGACTGAGGGACTTGGGTCTGTTCTCATTGGAGAGAAGAAGGCTAAGAGGGGATTTAATAGAGACATACAAAATGATCAGAGGATTAGATAGGGTGGACAGTGAGAGTCTTTTTCCTAGGATGATGACGTCGGCTAGTACGAGGGGACATAGCTGCAAATTGAGGGGTGATAGATTTAAGACAGATGTCAGAGGCAGGTTCCTTACTCAGAGAGTGGTAAGGGCATGGAATGCCCTGCCTGCCAATGTAGTTAACTCAGCCACATTAGGGGCATTTAAACAGTCCTTGGATAAGCATATGGATGATGATGAGATAGTGTAGGGGGATGGGCTTAGATTAGTTCACAGGGTGGCGCAACATCGAGGGCCGAAGGGCCTGTTCTGCGCTGTATTGTTCTATGTTCTATGTTCTATGAGCATCCATATATAACATATAGTATTACTTTGAAGTCTGAGCCTGAAGACAGCTCTTCACCTTGCCTGTTCCTCAATCAGTCTGTCTTAAACACAAATTCATTGTGTGGCATTAAACCCACATGAATAAAGCTGATGACAGTGACAGGTGGCACAGTGGCTCAGTGGTTAGCATTACTGCCTCACAGCACCAGGGACCTGGGTTTGATTCTAGCCTCAGATGCCTATCTGTGTGGAGTTTGCACAATCTCCCTGTGTCTGTGTGGGTTTCTTCCGGGTGCTCTAGTTTCCTCCCACAGTCCAAAGATGTGCAGGGTAGGTGGATTGGCCATGCTAAATTGCCCCATAGTGCCCAGGGATGTTTAGGTTGGGTGG
This sequence comes from Ginglymostoma cirratum, assembly GCA_024137785.1. Classification (NCBI taxonomy): domain Eukaryota; kingdom Metazoa; phylum Chordata; class Chondrichthyes; order Orectolobiformes; family Ginglymostomatidae; genus Ginglymostoma; species Ginglymostoma cirratum. Next base: position 10,543,181 of record JAHRHZ010000065.1, read on the forward strand.
ATTAGACATGGGAAATGTAGGGGTAGGGGATTGGATCTGGGTGCCTCTTCAGAGAGGCAGTGTGGACTTGTTGGGCTGAATGGCCTGTTTCCACACTGTATGCATTCATTAATATACTGCTTAGAAAATTGTGGCAGCAGTGATGATCACAAATCAGACTTGAGATTGTTTGGAGCCGAGAATAATTCCAAAATATTTTTTTTGAAGAAATCACTGTCACAGCTTTAATAGCAGCTAGCAAAACCACAGAACTGAACAGCACTGAGAAGGAAACATCTCTGACCAGAAAACTCAGTGAAACCATGAGAACATTTGAAGCCTCAAAAATGCTTTACAGTCAGTAATAGGAGAAGCAAGTTTTTAAAAAGCAGTGAGAACAGTAAAAGGCCCCTAGCAGCTAAGGGAAGAAATCTGTAAAAAGGAACCAATTAGTGGACCAGGTAAAGCAGATTCAATCCCTTCAAATAAGGGGAGGGTCAAAAAAAGCTCCAAAGCTGGACTGAGGAGCAGAGTTAAGGTTTATGACAGTTACTTGACACATTTTGGAACTATTTACTCAATGACAAATTTAACAGCAGCAAGTTAAGGTAAGTCTTCAGATACAGGCTTAAAGAACATCAATTGAGAAAAGGAAGAAAGGTTAGAAGGAAGAAACAATTCAAAGTATCAGGGCCCTAGTCAAGTCTTTACTGTTTTGCAGTTTGAATGTCAAATTCAATTGTTTATTTGACAGCTAAGAGGTTTTATTAATTTAATTAATTTATACATGAAGAGTTGGATAAAGAACAAGAGCATAGATATGATCATGTTGTGTCGAATTTGGCATAAAACTGTCTTGGACACTGAAAAAACCCACCGTGAACAGTGTCACTGCAGATACCTTTAATACAGTCAAAAAACTAATTGAATCTTATGGAGTTTCTACTCACTGATTCTTTGGAAATCCTTCAGCCATCTTGTCAAAGGAATATCTTCATTCATCTCTATGAAGACACCATATTCATAGAATCCCAACAGTGTGGAAACAGGCCCATCCACCTGAACACTATGGGGCAATTTAGCATGGCCAATCCACCAAGCCTGCACATCTTTGGAATGTGGGAGGAAACTAGAGCACCTGGAGGAAACCCACACAGACACGGGGAGAACGTGCAAACTCTGCACAGACAGTCGCCCGAGGCTGGAATCGAACCCAGGTCCCTGGCGCTGTGCTGCCCCAAATCGGTGAAGAAAATCTGACTTTACATTGAAAACAGCATTTCGACAGCAGAGGCATTTTTTAAATTTTAGAACCACAACAACAATCTTGAAAAGTCAAAAACAGCACTACAATTGTGGTAAAAGGAGTATAAATTCCGAATAATATTCTACCATATTGAAAAAGATAAACAACTTGCAGTGCCTGTCAACAACCAAACAATGCAACAACATTCGTCAGTACAAATCTTTCCCCACAAAAATTTGAGCTTTCAGATCCAGTTAATAGATTGGTGAATTGGCAGACATGGAAAACACAATTCCCAAGATTTCAAACCTTTGGATTGGACACCAAATCAGATGCTGAACAGCTCAGCCTACTTTTCCACAAATGGGAAGCACATCAGATCATGTGTTTTACAGATAGAAGATCGTTGAGAAACAAATCATGTTTGACAATCTCCTGACGGTTTGTGGTTAATATTTTATTTCAAGGGCAAACAGAACACTGACAACATTGTACGTCAATAGCTGATATCAACTCTAAAGGGAATCTGTAAATTGTACATACAGTTCATTAATGAAACTATCAGAACCATGCCACTGTGAAAACTTACAACAACTACTTTGCGACAGAATTATCTGTTAGATAAATCAGTAATTGAATGTTCAATTGAAAAGGACCTAACTGTAGAATGAGCAAAAAAGTTAGCAGTAGATAAGCACAGTAGGCCAGGCAGCATCAGAGGAGCAGGAAAGTTGACATTTTGGATCGTTTCTGAAGAAGAGTCCCAACCCGAAACGTCAGCTTTCCTGCTCCTCTGATGCTGCCTAGCCTACTGTGCTTTTCCAGCTCCATACTGTGTTATCTCTGACTCCAGCATCGGCAGTTCTTTCTATCTCTCAGCAGTGGATAAACAGTCTAGACAACTGTTCACGAATCATTATACAGCATAAGTTGCATTTAATGGGAACACATTCTGCACTGTGTGTTGACTACATAAAGCAACATAAACCTTTAAAAAGTCAACTTTCCTGCTCCTCTGATGCTGCCTGGCCTACTGTGCTCCTGCAGCTCCACACTGTGTTGTCATAAACCTTCAGTGTTGTTGGGTCAAGATCCTGGCACTCCCTTCCTAACGTCATTGGGGTCTACCTACACCAAATGGACTGCAGTGGTTCAAGAAGGCAGCTCCGCACTACCTTCTCATGGGCAATTCAGGAGGGGCAATAAATGCTGGCCTGGCCAGCAAAGCCCTCATCGCATGACTGAATAGAAAAACCCCATCTGACCAGAGGAGAGAGATCTCTTATATGAACAATACACTGCACATGGCAACAACAATATAAAACTGTAAGCAATCAAATACTACAGTATCTCGTTAGAGATGTTTTTCCAAAACCCCACATCAGTGAAGACAAAACTGATCAGTCTTCCACCAACATGTATGCATTGTAACAAAATAGATCGTTTCTCGAAGATGTACTACACCCTGAAGAACATTCCAAGCAACAATTTAAACTGTTCTCAACACAACATGTACATTGATTCCTTGGAACAGATCCTTGAAGAACAAATCAATACTGTGAGGGAATAAGCTTCACATGAAGAATAGCAGCACATAGATGTACTACTATGTTTCTTCCTACAGTAACTAACAATTGAATCTGGGGCTAACACTGGACGAGAACTAGTAAGACCACCTTGTAATTCTCATACACTCCTGCAGTTTGTTGAGTCAGATCATCTGAATCTCTGATCTATTACAAGTCAGCAGTGAGAAAGCAAAATCACCAGCTTTATCTCTAGTGTATCTATATCGCATCTTACCCATCTATTCCTTACCCACCTATTGACACAGATGAATCAAGACAAAGACTTGGGGAAGGGTAGGAGAGACAAGGAAAAATGTACAGTAAATGTTTGAAAAGAAGGAGTCTCTTTAGTAATTTTGGAATCCATATAATTGTTAATCAATGTTTATGACAGGTAAAGAAAAGCCAGGAGAGGGTATTGTGCAAGGGCTTCAGGACCTTGAAGCATTCTTGCGATGATGACGTAGAGTTGCACATCACCGAGCACAAATAGCACAATGTGATCGAAGCTAGAACCACCACACTGCAGTAAGGCACTACATCAGACTAGCAGCACTATACTACAGCAGACTAGAACTTTAGACAGTTTCAGTGGCACGTGAATATGAACGCAAAAAGAAGACCGAATAGTCCTTCTTTAATGTATCAATAAGATCAAAGCCTGGTATGATTATTGTGGATAGCATTATTTAGTATTAATATACAATATATGGTGTTATTTTGAAGTCTAAACCATGGTGAGGTATCAAATCACATGACAAAGAGGAAGGACTGACCATTACTTTTGCTGATTCACAAAATCACAGAAAGATGCAGAAGGATGCCATTCAGCCCTTCATCCCATCATGCCTGTACTGGATCTCCAAACATTTTAACTTTGTGCCAATTTTGTGCCCTTTTCCTATTGCGTCTATTTAAATACTCATCCCATGCCCTCTTGATTGCCTTGATTGGAACTGTCTTCGCCACACTTCCAGGCAGTACGTTACACACCCGAACGACTGGCTGAGTGAAAAAGATTTTCAGCTACTTTACACTTGCTCTTTTGCAAAACACTTTGAAACTGTGGCCTCTGTTTCTCAATTCATTTATAAGTGGGAACAATTTCACCCACTTAATCTGTCCAGACCCCTCGTGAGTATGAAAACTTCGATCAAATTTTCTCTTGGCCTTCTCCAATGTTAGGTGAGGGTATTGTGTAATGGTTTCAGGACCCTGGAGCAAACATGCGATGATGATGTAGAGCTGCACATCACTGAGTACAAATACCTCCAACCATTCCTGTAAACATCTTCCTTGGACTTTCCAATGCTGTTATAACTCTATCCGTTCTCTCTAACCTATCCCTGTATAACTAACACCTAACATTAATTTTTAAAAATTATCAGAAAAGACTGGGATTGTGTACAAAAGTTCACAATTCAGCCTAGCATACATTTTAACCATGACTTTCTGTTTCCTATCCCTCAGAAAATTTTGTATCTATATTGCTGCTGTCCCTTTTATCCCATGATCTATAACTTTCCTCACAAGTTTGTTGTGTGGCACTGTATCAAATGGAAGTGCTTGTAAACCTCATCAATATTATCTCTTCAAAAAATTACAGAAAATTAGTTCGACATGATTTTTCTTGAATGAATCTATGTTGACTTTTCCAAATCTATCCACATTTTTCCATGTGATTATTAATGTTATTCTGGATAAGTCTTTCCAGATGTTTTCCCATCATTGGAGTTGAATTGACAATCTATCTTGAACCAAGAGCGTAATGTTTGCAATTGTCCAGTCCTCTGGTACCAACTTGCACCCTGATCAGACTCAAAGGTAATAGCTTGTGCCTATGCAATTTCCACTAGTCATTTTGGAAAGGGCTTGCTAGTCAATCAGAGCCACAAAACTAATGGTGGAGCTTGAATATTCCAAATATATCTCCTAATCTTAGCTCCAGTAGTCTATGTACCTGGCAAGCTAAAGGGAGAGGCTGAATAGGTTAGGCCTATTTTCGCTGGAGGGTCAGAGGTTGAGGGGTGACCTTATGGAGGTTTATAAAATCATGAGGGGCATGGATATGGTGAACAGCCAAGGTCTTTTCCCATGGTAGGGGAGTCCAAAACTAGAGGGCATAGGTTTGACATGAGAGGGGTGAGATATAAAAGGGACCAAAGGGGCAAATTTTTCATGCAGAGGGTGGTGCATGTATAGAATAAGCTGCCAGAGGGAGTGGTGGAGGCTGGTACAATTACAACATTTAAAAGGCGTCTGGAGGATTTATGAATAGGAGGGGTTTAGAGGGATATGAGCCAAATGCTGGCAAATGGGACTAGATGAATTTAGGATGTCTGGTTGGCGTGGACAAGTTGGACTGAAGGGTCGGTTTCCGTGCTGTACAATTCTATGATTCAAAGAATAACTTAAGTTGATGGGAAAACCAGATGGAGCCTGTTAGCCACAAGACGTGAATTCCAGATATAAACCTTCAATACATGAAGCCCTTTGCTAAGTATGTGAATTTGAATAACCTGGTCTAGCATTTTGGTCTAAGTCATAAAGAAAAGATTTTAAGGTAATAACATAAAGACTTGGATTTACTTCTTTTTCCGTCATTTATGAGATGTGGGCATAATTGGCTAGACCAGTATAAATTGTCCACACAGCACTTAAGAAGCAAATACCTTTTAGTTGGTCTAGAGTCACATGTCACCCAGACTGGGTAAGGATGGCAGAGTTCTTTCCCTAAAGATGTTTTATTTTAATGACAATGGTTACATGATCACCACTGGACTAATATTTTAATCCCAGATTTTTACTGAATTCAAATTTTACTATCAGCTACGGTCGGATTTGAACTCATATTCCCAGAACATTAGCTTTAAATTCTTGATTACTTGTTCACTGACATTACCATCCCAATCCCACCTCTCTCTAATCCAGCAATAAACTCTCAATATAACAAGCATGGGGCTGGATGAACACAGCAGGTCAAGCAGCATCATAGGAGCGGAA
>JAHRHZ010000065.1:10549376-10564741 GCA_024137785.1 Ginglymostoma cirratum
TTCCGCTCCTATGATGCTGCTTGACCTGCTGTGTTCATCCAGCCCCATGCTTGTTATCTCGGATTCGCCAGCATCTGCAGTACCTTTTATCTCTGATAAACTCTCAATATATGCATTTTAAAAAATACGCAAAATCCAAAGAGTCAGAATGCACCTCCATGTGGATGACTTGTAGGGGATTTGCAGCCCCTTACACATGCATCTAAGGTCGGTGGAAAAATACATTGTGCTGGGTGTAAGACAATTTATTTTTGTCTATTTTCTGCGAGTATCAGAGTCAAATGTAATCCATGTTTTCTTTTGTCAATACATGGTTCAGTTTGTGTTGGTCTCTGCAAATCTAGGTTGGCCAATGTGGGCAGTGGTCGCTTTCGAAAATGAATCTATGCCTCCCTTTTAGAAAATGCATTATGAAATTATTGGGTGTTTTATGCAAAATGTCATTGGAGATTTTTCATGCTTGCATCCATGTGGTCTTACCAAGATACTCTGGTGTTCCACAAGGCTCCTTAATCAGTCCGTTCTCCAATTTCGCCAGATGAAAATCGCTTATGACAATCTTGGAGTTTTTTAGACGATTGAAGTAAACTAAGTTCTCCAGCTGACAGTGAAACAGTCAAAAGAGAAACACAGATTAAGAATTGACAGAGAGAAAGAACACAGTTATTATTAGCATTTGCAGATTGTCACACATATTAGCAGCTTCCCTTCAGCAAGAGCTGACAGCCCATGGCAAAGTGCCGGATTGCCAAGTTAAAGTCAGAAGCACAGAGATACAAGAAGTCGATTTGAGTGCAAACCTTGAAGCAGCAATTACGGTGGCCCTGAACTTGCTGGGAAAATGTCACTGAGCTAAAGGCTCATTACTAATGCATTAACTAACTGGCAAAGTGAAGTGAAAAAATGATAGAGTGGGAGTTGTGAATTGCCAGAAACTGCTGGATGATCCATGCCACTCACCTCACTACTTGCTGTACTCCATTCCATGAACATCCTGGACAGAAACAAGCTCCTGGCATTCCCTGAGCCCAAAGCAAGCTGCATCCGCTTTTAATTTGAGTGTCATTACTTTGTTGCATTAGGGCTTTCGATTGGCCATGCTAAATTGCCCACGGTGTCCAGGGATGTGCAGGTTAGGTGGACTAGCCATGGGAAATGTGGGTTACAGGGATAGAGTCTGGGTTGGATGCTCTTCAGAGGGTCAGTGTGGACTCAATGGGCTGAATGGCCTGCTTCCGCACTGTAGAAATTCTAAAAGAAATCAAGCTCACTGCAGAAAATTAGGGTTGGTACTTATTGTGGGAAGGACCCTTTTAGGGACAAGTTTCTTAAAATAACATTCAAAAACTCTTCAGCTCAGAAAAGCATCAGCTGAAACCATGGTATCACACTCGTGCAGATAGAACATTTTTCTTTTAACGTTGTAGAGCAAAGTCTTTCAAAAAAATAATCCTTTGTCTTTTTTGTCCCTCTCTGCTTTTACCAAATCATTTACCCTCTATTTATTTCTGTTTATACCTAATTTGACTCTAACTCCTCATATTTCCCTCTCTATCATTCCTCTGATGATTTCTCTATTATTAAATCTCATTGATAGACCGCAGTAAATATGTTGCAAGTTCAGAGATCTAACAAATGGGACATGCTGTGCAATTCCCTGCTCCAACGTCTGGATCTCCACAATGCTTCTTGTGCAGCAAGGCAAAGGTTAAGGCACCAGTGACTATCTCTGTGTGAAACATATGGAGCTCCTGTTTATGCATCAGAGCGAGAATTAAAGAGCTAGTCATAGACCTTGTTGCGCAGCCATATGGAGCGCCTGTTTGTTGAACTGGGGTATATTTTGAACGCTTTTGTTTAAATCATGAGTGCTGGTGACGTCATTGGCAGATTGGCTGGGAAGAGATCTAAGCAGCTGATGGTTAAAAAAAATGAAAAAATGGCTGAAAAATCTACATTTTGCTAGTATTTTGTGTTTGAACATCGTCGCTGATGGCATCAAACCTCCAAGCAACTGCAGGATTGGTAACTGTTCCATCATCACCTATTATTAAAATAAAAACATTTTAAATAAAATCTACAAATAGAATTGATGGTAACAGTGGACTTAAAGGGGTATACTCGTGTTGACTACCTCCTTAAAGGGATACTCATGTGGATATTTCTCTTAAAGGTACAAATTATTTTATTGATTTATTATTATCTTATGCACCGAGTTACAGTGAAAAGTTTTGTTCTGCATGCAGTAACGGCAGATCATACCATACAAAGTAGGGTGGCATGGTGGCTCAGTGGTTAGCACTTCTGTCTCACATAACAAGGGCCCAGGTTTGACTCCACCCTCGGGTGACTGTCTGTGTGGAGTTTGCACATTCTCCCCATGTCTGCATGGGTTTCCTCCGGGTGCTGTGGTTTCCTCCCACAGTCCAAAGATGTTAGGTTAGGTGGATTGGCCATGCTAAATTGCCCATTGTGTCCAGGGACATGCAGGCTAGGTGGGTTAGCCACGGGAAATGCAGGGTTGCGGGGATAGGGTCAGTGTGGGCTCAGTGGGCTGAATGGCCTGCTTCCATACTCTAGGGAATTCTATGATTCTAAAATGCATTAGGGTAACAGAACAGAGTGTTCTCTTTTGGCTAATATTTCCCTGTTTCTGGTGAACATGGCTAAATTTTTCTTGAAAGTGTGAGGCAACTGTCAGTTTAAACATCTTTTACCTTAAGATTTCTGTGCACAATTTTGAGGGAATGCAGGTACGCCACAGCCTCCAATACTTGTCTGATCACATTGCTGGTATCTCTCTCAGAATAGTAACCTTGGTCCAGGATCCAATCGAACACCTCTCGACCTGTGGCACTAGAATAATTCCAGAGCATTACTGGTGGGTCCTTGCTGTTTAAAAATAAGCAGCTGCCCAGTTAAGTTGGAGATTTTTGGCACAGGCAGATGTGAGTCTTTGGAACACACTCCCTCAAAATGTAATGAAAGCAGTCATTGAATATTTTAAAAGCTGAGGTAGATAGATTTATAACAAGCAAAGGAGTAAAAGGTTATTGGGGGGTGGAAGAGAACATAAGAAATGGGAGCCAGGAGTGGGCAATGCAGTCCCTCTTCAATTCAATAAGATCCTGGCTGATCTCATCTTTGCCTCAACTCCACTTTCCTGCCCACCCTCCATAACCCTTTAATCTATAACTAATTAAAATTCTATCTCCTTGAATTTATTCAGTGTCTGCACTCTAGGATGGTGTATGCTAGAGATTCATGACCCTTTGAAAGAAGTAATTCCTCCTCATCCCTGTTTTAAATCTGCCACCCGTTAGCCTCAAACTATGACCTCTCATTCTAGATTGCCCCACAAGGGGCGAAGGTGGCAATATGGAATAACCAGATCAGCCCCGATCTTATTGAATGGTGGAGCAGGCTTGAGGGGTTGAAGGGCCTACTCATGTTTTTAATTCGGGATATGAGTACATAACCAGGAATTTGAAAATGGCAGTATTTGTTTTACAAGGCTGGGTCATATTTTTGGTCTGCCAATTTCTTCCAGTACTTGTCACTCTTTGGAATTGTGCAGACTCTCACTGAGACCCCATCTGGAGTACTGTAATCTGTTTTGGACATCACAGCTCGGGAAGAATATGTTGACTTTGTAGAGTCATAGAGTCATACAGCATGCAAACAGATTCTTCAGTCCAACCAGTCCATGATGACCATATCCCCAAACTAAACTAGTCCTACCAGCCTGCGCTTGCCCCATATCCCTCCAAACCTTTCCTATTCAGGAACTTATCCAAATGTCTTTTAATTGTCGTAATGTACCTGCATCGGCCACTTCCTCTGGCTGTTCATTCCACACACGAATCACTCTCTGTGTAAAATAGTTGCCTCTCATGTCCTTCTTAAACTCTTCTCCTCTCACCTTTAAAATATGTCCCCTGGTTTTGAACTCCCCCACCCTAGGGAGAAGACCCTTATCTATGCACCTCTTGATTTTATAAACCTCAATAAGTTCATCCCTCAACCTCCTGTGCTTCAAGGGAAAACGTCCCAGCCTTTCCATTCCCAGCAACATCCTGATAAATCTTTTTTGAGCCCTCTCCAGGTTAATAATATCCTTCTTATAACAGGGCATCCAGAAGAGGCCTCACCAACATCCTGTACAATCTCAACGTGACGTCCTATCTCTTAAACTCAAAGGTCTGAGCAATGATACAGGATACAGTGCAGACCATGAGAATGATATTGAGGTTTAGAGGGTTAAATTATGAGGACAACCTGTCAAGTTTAGGGCAGAATTTAAATAACATAGTGGTTTTATAACTGGGCTAGTAATGCAAAGGCGAGGAATAACGATGTGGAGAAATTAAATCCCATCATAGCGGCTAGGGAATTTAAATTCAATTAATTCATTAAACAAACTTGGAATAAAATGCAAAGATGAGCAATGAAGATCGTGAAACTAATGTTCTACAGTAAAAACCCAATTGGTTCATTAACACCCTTTAGGGAAGACAATCTGCCATCCTTATTCAGACTTTTGTTTGTAATCGTTCATGAAATGCAACTGTTACTGGTTAGACTAACATTTATTGCCCATCCCTCATTGCCCTGGAGAAGACAGTGGTGAGCTGCTTTCTTCAATCTCTGTAGTTCTTAACCACTGTGCTGGTAGAAAGAGAGTTCCAGGATTTGGACCTAGCTATTGTGAAGGAAAAGCGACACTTTTCCAAATCAAGTCTGCGTGATTTGGTGGGGACCTTGTAGTTGGTGGCATTCCCATGCATTTGCTGTTCCAGGCCTTGTAAGTAATAGGGATGCAGGTTTGGAGGATGCATTTGGAGGATCCCTTGTCAGTTCCTGCAGTACATCTTGGACATGGTACACACTGCTGCCACTGTGCTTCAGGGATGAAGGAAGTGAATGTTTGTGGATGTGCTGCCAATCAAACCTTTACTTTACTATGGATGATGTCAAACTTCTTGACTGTTGTAGAAGCCTCACTCATCCAGACAATAGGTCGTATTCCATCACACTCCTTAGTTGACCCTTGTGGATGTGGGCAAGGTTTGGGGAGTCAGGAGACATGCTACTCACTGCAGGATTCTTGGCCACTGACCTGCTTTTGTAGCCACAATATTTAAATGGGTGTTCCTGTATAGTTTCCGATAGCCTTCAGGATGTTGATTGTGGGGGATTCAGTGATGGTTATGTCATTTAATGTCAACGGGCAACAGTCAGATTAACCTTTGTTAATTTTGTGAATTTAGTCATTGCTCCCCACTTGTGTGGCACAACTTGCCACTTGACAGTTCAAGCTGGATGTTGTCCAGGTCTAGGCTGTATTTGGACATGGACTGCTTCAGTATCTGGGCTGCTAACCATTGGGCAATCATCAGCGAACATCTTTCCTTCTGGCTTGGAGATAGAGGAAAGATAACTGACAAAGCAGCTGAAAATATTAGGGTTGAGGACATAACCTTTGGAGCTCCTGCAGTAGTGTCCAAAGGCTGAGATAACTGACCTCTAAAAAAACCACAACCACCTTTCTTTGTGCTACATCTGACTTCAACCAGCGTATAGCCTTTCCCCTGATTCTCATTCGGTTCAGTTTTCCGAGAGCTTGTTGGTGCCAAACATATCCAAATGCTGCTTTGTTGTCAAGGCATGACACTTACACTTCATTTCTGGAGTTCAGCTGTTTTAGGTTTGAACCAAGGCTGTAATGAGGCCTGGAGTTGAATGACCCTGACAGAACCCAAACAGAACATTGGTCAGCAGGTTATTGCTAAGTTAGTGCTGGATGATAGTACTGTTAATGATTCCGTCTACTCTTTTGCTGATGATAGAGAATAGACTAAAGGATCGTAATTTGCAGGTTGGATTTATCCTGCTTTTTGTGTACAGGACAATTTTCCATATTGCAGGGTAGATGCCTGTGCTTTAGCTGTACTGGAACAACTTGGATAGGGGTGCAATCATAGAAATAGACAGTACAGAAGAGGCCCTTTGGCCCAATGGGTTTATACCAGCAAAAATATACAACTATTTACACTAGTCCCACTGCCTTTAAAGTTGTGATATAAAGTTGTGATACTTCAAATGCTCATCCAAATACTTTTTAAAGGTTATGAGGGTTTCCACCTCAACTACCCTCCCAGGCAGTGTGTTTCAGAACCCCACTACCCTGTGTGTGAAAAGGTTTTTCTTCAAATACCCTCTTAGCCCCTTGCCTGCTGCTTTAAAATTACGCCCCCTTGCTATTGACTCTTCAAGTAAAAGGGAACAGCTGCTTTCTATTCACCCTGTCCAAGCCTCTAATAATCTTATACACCTCTATCAGGTTCCCTCCTCAACCTCCTCTGCTTCAAAGAAAATAACATGAACTTATCCAGCCTCTCTTCGTAGCTAAGTTGCTCCATCCCAGGCACCATCCTGGTAAATCTCCTTTGCACCTTATCCAGTGCAATCACATTCTTCCTATAGTGCGGTGACTATAACTGCACACAGTACTGCAGCCCTGAACTGACCAACGTTTTATACAGCTGTAGCAGCACCTTTCTGCTCTTATAATCTCAACTCTGATGAAGGCAAGCATCCTGTATGCCTTCTTAACTACCTTATTAACCTGTCCTGCCATCCTCAGAACGCTCCCCCCCGATTCCTCTGTTCCTGTGAGCTTCCTAGTGTTCTGCCATTCATTGAGTACTCCTTTGTTTTGTTCCTTCTTTCAATATGCATCACATTTATTAGGGTTAAATTCCATCTACCACTGATCTGTCCATCTGACCAATCTGTTTATATCCTTCTGTAATCTAATATTTTCCTCCTCACTGTCAACCACCTGGCCAATTTTTGTGTCACCTGCAAGCTTACTTATCATCCTCTTCACATTCTCATCCACATCATTTATGAATATCATAAGCAATAAGGGGTCCAGCACTGATCCCTGCGGTACACCAGTACAGACTGGGCTCCGGTCACACAAATAACCTTTATCGCCACCCTCTGTCTCCTGTCACTAAGCCAGTTTTGGAGTCAACTTGCCATGTGGCAGTTCTAGTGCACATGTCTTTAATATTGTTGCTGGAATGCTGTCAGGATCCAGTGACCCTTTTGACTTGAAACATTAACTCTGCTTTTCTCTCCACAAATGCTGCCAAACTTGTTGAATTTCTCTAGAACTTTCTGTTTTAGTTTCAGATTTCCAGCAACTGCAGTTCTTTGTCCTTTTTAATTTAAATTGATCCTTATTACAGCAGGGCATGCTTTCAGGCAAAGCACATGGGGTTGACACCCTCTCACCTGAGGGATTGTCACTTATTCAAGGCATTAAAAATGTTGGTTTAAGTGTGTACCAATTAGTCCTAGAGGCGCATAGTCAAAAATTCCACATTGTCATTAAACGGCTTGCATCATTTCAGCACAACAAGTGAATCCTACATCGAGAAGGGGATGAACGGGTAACAGTCTGTCCCATTGCTACTGGCTTGGTGACATGATGGCTCAGTGGTTAGTTCGGCTGCCTCACAGCACCAGGGACCCAGGTTTGATTCCAGCTTTGGGCAACTCTCTATGTGGAGTTTGCATGTTCTCCCTGTGTCAGTGTAGGTTTCCTCCAGGTGCTCCAACTTCCTCCCACAGTCCAAAGATGTTAAAGTTAGGTGGATTGGCTGTGCTAAATTACCTGTAGTGTGCAGGCTAGCTGGATTAGCTATGGTTAATGTGGGGTTATAGGAACAAGGTGAAGGGCTCAGTCTGGGTGGGATGTTCTTTGGAAGGTCAGTGTGGACTTGTTGGGCCAAATGGCCTGATTCCACATTGTAGGGATTCTAGAGGATGAGGACAGCAGTGGGGATGAAATGGAAGGAGAAGTGAGCAAGACATACAATGTACTTCCCATTAACCAGCTACAAGATTTAGAAATACTAGCAAACCTGGACTTGTTATTTTGCCTACCTAGGTGTAGAAGAGTGAGGAGACTTAACAAGGCTTAACAAGCCATTTCAATGCTGGTCTGCGTGTGCTTGTGGTATACCAGTGAGTTGAGGCACTCATGTGTGCCAGTAGACTCATGTATGCTTGTGTATTCGCTTGGATTCGAGCACAAGTAAACTGTGAAGGTCACAGTCAAAGAACTATTTACGAGTTGCCTCTGTATTGCAGGTAAATTTCTCTCTTGGTCTGAATGCTAGAAGCCAGCTAGCTAGAAGTCACCGTATATGGAAATAGGACAAAAGGATTTCAACCACCTTCAAAGCCAGCCTGCAAAGTCACAAAATATGCTGTTCAGTTATGAATATGCTACGATCTACTCTTCACAAACAACCAATACTCAAATATATATATTTAAAAAAAAATTTTATATTACTTTGGACTCACTTCTGCTTTCTAATGCGTGTCTAAATGCGTTGCATTTTTATTTCTTCTCATGTTTTGCAACTAGTAAATCCACCCATTTGTTAACTCATGAAAACCAAATTAATTAGCTCTCTTAAAGTGTAAATTAACTTGGTCCGGGAGAAAGGGAGGGGAGCTATTGAAAATTAACCTTGGTGCGACCAACTGAAGGGCCAGGTGAATAAAGAAGGGAGATGGTTTATCTGTCCTCAGCCAGGATCTTCACCATTTGGGGTATCTGGCCTGGAAGGGAGCTAACTTGTGGACCTCGCTTGGAGGCTGGTCGTAATCGCGCCCACAGCCTTTGCAGTATCTGCGACTTCAGCTGTTTTTGACATAATGCAGTGTGAATCAAATTAGCTGAAGCATGGGCCTCTGTGATGCTGTGGACTTCTGGAAGAGATTGAAATGTATCCACTCAGCACTTCTGGCTGAAGATTACTAGAAATTAAATGGGAAACCAATTGCAGTAAGAGAGAAGTCTAAGAAAGTAGATGCTAAAAGGCAAAGAGAGTGCAGCTGAAATGTTTAGCTCATCTTTATTTCAGTAGAAATGTAACAGATAGATTAATAGAAATGTTTTAATTCCAAAATAAATATTTTTTAATTCATTAAGAAACTGAATTAGAAACATTTGTGGGAACATTCCCTTAGAATGTACTAAGAGTGAAGCCATGTACAATTCTGGTTGCCGTTCTATAGGAAGAATGTTGTTAAACTTGAGAGGGTGCAGAAAAGATTAACAAGGATTTGCCGGGATTGGAGGCTTTGAGCTGTCGGGAATGGCTGAATAAACTGGGATTTTTTTTTGCCTGAGTGGTGACCTTATGGAGGTTTATAAAATCTTGAGGGACATGGATAGGGTGAATAGCTAAGGTCTTTTTCCCAGGGTAGGGGAGTCCAAAACGAGAGGGCTTGGGTTTAAAGTGAGAGGGGAAAGATTTAAAAAGGGCCTGAGGGGCAACTTTTTCTCCCAGAGAGTGCATGTATGGAATGAGCTGCCAGAGGAAGTGGTGGAGGCTGGTATGGTTACAACATTTAAAAGGCGTCTGGATGGGTATATGAATAGGAAAGGCTTAGAGGCGCATGGGCCAAATGCTGGCAAACAGGACTAGCTTAGATTGGTATGTCTGGTTGGCATGGATGAGTTGGGCCAAAGGGTTTGTTTCTATGCTGTATAACCCTATGATTCTTTATTATGTTCATTCATGGGATGAGGGCATTGCTGACTAGACAGCATTTGTTGCCCATCCCTAATTGCCCAGAAGCCAGTTCAGAGTCAACCACATTGCTGTGGGTCTGGAGTCACATGTATGCCAGACCAGGTAAGGATGGCAGTTTCCTTCCCTAAAGCACATTAATGAACCAGGTGGGTTTTCCTCGACAATCGGCAATTGGCAATGCATTCACGGTCATCATTAGATTCTTAATTCTAGATATTTTATTGAATTCAATTCCACGATCTGCCATGGTGGGATTCAAACCCGGGTCCCGGGAACGCTATCTCGGTCTCTGGATTAATAGTCCAGCGATAATGCCAATAGGCCATCGCCTCCCCCTTATAAGCAATGGATGGCACAGGACAGGTATAAAAATTACATTTCAGAGACTGATAAGGAAAAGCAGACTGCGGGAGATTCCGAGTATTTTATCTTATTTCTTATGTCTTTATGCTTCAAATCAAGGAGGTAACCCAACAAAGGCATTGAGAGACTCTGCAGCAAGTCAGCACTGGTGATGGCTGATGGACGCTGTTTGTCTTGCAGAGTGGTGAATGAAGGAGAACACATTAATTGGAGGTATACAGGGAGGTTACAAACCGGTCTCAATATACAGAGTGGGACTAAAGGGTGACTTGAATGGAGAATGGAGATGACTCTACATCTAGACTCGAAACGTTAGCTTGCTCTCTCTCCATGGATGCTGCCTGACCCGCTGTAATATCCAGCATTTTTGGTTTTCAGTACAGGATCTGCAGTAATTTGGTCCTACAATTAGAGAGTGAATCTGAAATGGAAATTTCAAAAGTTAAACCTCCAATAATTGGCTTGGAAAATACAGGGATGCTTAAAAGGTTGGATTGTATCATTTCTTATTTTCCAGAAAATTATCGAAGTGATTTACAAAGGCTTTTACAGAGCTGTAAATCAATTTTTGGGATGAGACTATGGAAAATTGTTCATGATCCTAATGTGGATAATACATTACCTGTAAAGAAATACCTGTATGGACTCAATCCAGAGGGATTGGCTCTGGTGTTGGAAGAGTTTCAATTCATGATAGCCAATTACATTATTGAGCTAAGTCAAAATAGCGGGAGCTTGCCTATCATGATGGTGCCAAAACCAAATGGGGCACTGGGATTTTGTATTGATTAGAGTACAAGTGGACTTACATCCTATATCAAGACTGGAGGATTGTAAAGAATAAATTGATCATGCATGGTTGGTCACAAAATTTGACTTGCTAAGCTGTTTTGCCATGTTCCTTTAACAGACTGAGTCAAAAGAAATACTTACTTCTGTGACACCAGATGGATGGTATCTGTACAAAGTCAGGTAAAATGGAATGAAAAAACGTACTAGCAACATTTCAATGGTTGACCAATGTTATAATGGAAAGATTTGATTATTGTACTGCTTACATCAATGATTTGGCTGTTTTTAGCCAAACATTGGAAGAGCATCTACCTCATGTGACTCAACTGTTTGATCAACTACAAAAACCCAATTTCATTATCAAATTGAAAAAGAGTGAATTCACCAAGGCCAAGCTAACTTAGTTGGCCCATATCACGGGACAAGACGAAGTGGTACCGAGAGAAGAAAAGTGTGGGTTATTTTCCCATGCTTAAGATCAAACATGAAATTTTACATTATGTTGTCATGAATGGATTCTATTGCAAGTTCTGAACTTTAGTACTGTAAGTACAGTTCAGTTGTTGCATCTTTAACAAACTTGTTGAAACAAAGTAATAGACTTGAATGGACACAAAAGTGTCAAGTTGCCTTTGAAAATTTGAAAGCTACACTGACCACAGCCTCAGTGTTAGCTGTGCTGAATTATGCAAAATCATTACAACTGGCTGTTGATGCCAGCAATGTCAGTTGGGAGCTGTTTTACTGTAAGATGGCAAGATGGGAATTGAATGTCCTATCAGATAATTTTCAAAGAAACAAAACATATGGAAAAACAGATGTTGGGTCTTGTGTTGGCTATTCATCATTTTGAAGTTTCCCTTAATAACAACATGGAAGAAACTGTTACTTATATAGGACACAATCCTTTGAATTTGTCAATAAGATTTCAGGACAAAAGCATAGGATTATTCCACTGGAGTTTAATATTCCAACCCTATATTTTGAACATTTTTCATACGCCTGGAAAATAGAAAGTCATTATAGATACTTTGCCATGAGTGGATAAAGCAGAGACCGTGCAAAGTATAAAAATGATTGCTATACCTCCTATTGTATAATTAAATTAATATGTTATTAGTGTCAGTAATGACATTAATATTAGTGATAAGATAACTTTGATGTGTAATACAAAGCCCTCTTTCAGGTATTCTTTTTTGCAGTGAAATGTGATGAAACTGTGAGATTTTAATATGATTTATTGCAAGTTTAGGTTCTTGAAGTTCCAAGTTGAACATATGGTTTTGTCTATGTGTTTGGAGTTAACAATTAGCTTTTAAAAAGTTACCCATTATTCTAAGCGAGGTGAAGTTACCCAGAGTTCCTAGAGAACTTAACAGAGGGCTTAGGGGAGAACTTTACAGACTCAGACTTTCTTTTTTTAGTTCATGCTAGGAAGTTATAGGAAAGACATTACTAAACTTGAAAGTGTTCAGAAAAGATTTACAAGGATGTTGCTGGTGTTGGAGGGTTTGAGCTACAGGGAGAGGCTGAATGGGCGAGGGTTATTTTCCCTGGACCATAGGAGGCTGAGCAGTGAGGGTTTATAAATCATGAGGGGCATGGATAAGGTGAATAGCCAAGGTCCTTTTCTCAGGATAGGGGAGTCCAAACCAGAGGGCATAGGTTTAAAGTGAGAGGGGAAAGATTTAAGGGGCCTAAGGGGCAATTTTTTCACACAGAGGGTGGTGAGTGTATGGAATGAGCTGCCAGAGGAAGTGGAGGAGACTAGTATAATTGCTACATTTAAAAGGCACATAGCTGGGTATATGAATAGGGATATGGGCTAAATTCTGGCAATTTGGACTAGATTTATTTAGGATATCTGGTCAGCATGGATGAGTTGCACTAAAGGGTCTGTTTCTGTGTTGTACAGGTCTATGACTCCAAATTGTTCCAGAGAGATCCTTCAAGGAGAAGCCAAGAAGTTTTTCAATGGAATAATACATGATAAGCAATGATCTTAAGGAGTTCAATGCAATGAAATTATCTTAGAACAAGAAGTTATTATTATTTCCAGACTGGAGTGTTGGGATACAATTATTGGAAAATGAGCGCAGTTTTTGAAGTTTCTTTTTAAATGGAAAAGAAGAAAAGGAATTGAAGGGTCAGGGTTTGTTGGTATTGGAAGGAAGCTAAGTCAGAAGCACAATAATAATTAAGAAAGAGTCGTCTACAGTTCCAGAAGATAAATTGAAATTTAATTATTTCAAGCCATCAAAATATTTAAAAAAGTCTCTCATGCTTGGAAATAAGTTGGCCTGTACTTCTTGCTAGAAGTACAGAATTAGACTTTCTTAGAATTGCAACAATATTTGTTACCATTCCAGGGTGTATTAATTCCAATACAGAGCTGTTATTTCTGTTCAATCTATACAACGTGCTTGTGTTATTCCTTCTTTGTGTTTTAAAATCTTTGAATCTGTGCCATAAGGGAATAGAGTGTTTTGTTTTTCTTGTTTATCTTCATTTTAGTTTTTAATGAATTTTTATTCAGCTTTATCGTTGAAGTAAAGACCGAAGTATTGCATGCTTATGTTTTTGTAAAAGATTACTTTGGTAAAAGAAATGATCCATCCAGATAGGTTGCTGTTGGGTACCTGATTTGTCTAGTACTAATTTCAACTGCACATCACCCTAAAACAACTGGGTCCACTAGATCATAACAAATGCATCTTCCTTCACTATCAGTTCTGCAGTGTAACTCGAATCTGGAGCTTCTGGTTCAGAGTTTGGGACTGTGCCACAAGACCACGTGGCGTAGATTTACATTCTCTAGAGTTTAGAAGAATGAAAGGTGAATTTATTGAAATGAATAAAACATTCTTAATGGATTTGACAAAGTTAACGAGTCTAAAATCAGATATTACAATCTCAGAGTACAGGATTGAACATTGAGAACTGGAATAGGGAGAAGTTCTTTTCATGCAGTGGGTTGTAGACATTTGCAATTCTTCACTTTGAAGATATTCAACATCTGAGCATCCACAGCTCTTTAATCAGAGACTTCCAGATTTCTGAATACTGAGGGAATTGATGGGGACAGGAATAGGGTGGGACACTGTAGCTGAGATAGGGGATTAGCCATGATTTTATTGAATGGCAATGCAACTTTGAGGGGCTGAATAGCCTACTCCTGCTCTTATTTTTTACTCCTGTGCTCAGATCATGACTCCGCAGTCTAATCTTGAATGGTAGCGGTCAGCTACCCAGTTGAACCTACCCAGCTTCTACACCCAGAATTAAGAATGAAGCATTTGCGGCCATTTTCAGCCAGGAGTTATTGAGTTCATGTTCCATCTCGGCCTGCTCCTGAGGCGACCACCCTCATAGATGCCAGTATTTAACCAATTCAGTTCATGCCAACTGATATCAAGTAGTGGTATAGTGCATTTGATGCAGCAAAGGCTAATACGCCTCAGCGACATTGCAGCAATAACAGTGACAAATCATGTTCCAGAACTAGCCGTGCCTCTAGCTGAGCTGTTCCAGTGCAGCTGCTATACTAACATCTATCCGATAAAGTGGAAAAGTTGCCCAATTATTTTATGTCTTGTCTATGAAAAGCAGGACAAATGCAAGGCAGCTCATACATTGCTCCAACAACCTATTTAAAAAAAAAATTATTGGGGCATGTGTGTCTCTGGGAAAACCACTATTTATTGACAATCCCTAATTGCCCTTGGGACTCTTGTTAGCAAAAATGATGGAAGGTGATTTTTAAAAATTCATTCACAGGATTTGGGTATTGCTGGCTAGACCAGCATTTATTGCTCATCCCCAATTGCCCAGGGGGCTATCAGAAGTTAACTACATTGCTGTAGGCAGGACCATGCGAGAACGACAGTTTCCTTCCTGAAAGGTCAGTAGTGAACCAGATGGGATTTTCTGACAATGAGCAATAGATTCATGGTTATTATTAGATTCTTAATTTCAGATTTATATTGAACTCAAACTTCACCATCTGTCATTAGTCGAATTCAAACCTGGGTCCCCAGAACATGAGCTGGGTCTCTGGATTAATAGTCTAGCGATAATACAACTAGGCCTCCCTGAATTGGAACAGTGCTAAAGAGCAACACTTACTTAGCAATCTGCTGTTCATTGACTCTCCATTTTGATTCTGCCAGGATCACTAAATTCAGGCATCATTTCAACTGAGAATAAAACTTGGAAAAGAGAACTGAATTTCAGGGTGAGGCGAGAGTCATCAAAACAGTATTTGACCAAATTTGTCATCAGAGAGCCCTAGAAAATTGAAGGTACAGGAAACCTAGGGGAAAACTCTCCGCTGACTAGAGTCATACCTGGCACAA
Organism: Ginglymostoma cirratum; assembly: GCA_024137785.1. Classification (NCBI taxonomy): domain Eukaryota; kingdom Metazoa; phylum Chordata; class Chondrichthyes; order Orectolobiformes; family Ginglymostomatidae; genus Ginglymostoma; species Ginglymostoma cirratum. The sequence goes on from JAHRHZ010000065.1 coordinate 10,564,510, forward strand.
AGAAAGATGGTTGGGATTGACGAACGTGCATGAGTCCACTGCTACCTTTCCAAGTCACACACAGACACACCAGCCCGAATGGAAGTATGTAAATTTTCCATGACCACCACTAAGTCCAAATCCTGGAGATCCCTTCCTAAACAGCACCATGAGGTTATCTTTACTATATGGACTACAGTGGCTCACAGAGATAACAAGCATGGGGCTGGTTGAACACAGCAGGTCAAGCAGC
>JAHRHZ010000065.1:10565141-10591614 GCA_024137785.1 Ginglymostoma cirratum
AAAAAAAAGCTGTTTCATTTGGTAACAGAATGAATAACTTAATTGTAAACTTAGAGCTGGACCACTTGGAAATGAAATCAGGAAGCACTGGCTCACACAGATGGGAAGTTGAAAATTTGGCACTCTCTTTGCCAAATGGCAGTGCATGCTGGGATAATTGGAGTTGCACAACTGAATACAGTGCAAAATTCATGCCAATGTAACCTTTGGTTTGTTTCTTTATTTATAGGGAAATAATCTAATAGAGAATTCCACCCATATATTCCCACTGGCAACCCACAAAGCTCCTCTTTACCTAAACATGACCATTTCCCCTTGAGGTTTAGAAAACCGTTTTTAACTTCTTTTCCCTTTGGGCAAACAGACTAATCTCCCATTTACTTTTTTCACTCAGACACTCACTGATTGCAAATTCAGAATCACTCCACTTAACCTGCATCTGTAAAATAATTATGACACATCTTTGCAGTAATACACTGTCATATCCAATAATATATTCTTCTAAAGTTGCTGGTTTGATGTAAACATATTGTTACAAATAATCTTTCTATATTCAGAAACATTTAAAAGGCTATTTACAAGCAGAGCATACGCTCCACACGCCTGTGGATTGATACCAAATGTTTCAAGCGTTTCATAGCCAGTCTGCTTGGCACAGATTGTGCCTAAACTGTGTGCATAAATTACAAAGGAGAAGTAGACTCGAACATCGAATAGGATCATGAGAATATTCTCTGAACAATACGGTTATAATCACACTAAGTGGACATTTTGATCTTTCCTCTTCTAGTTTGTTACTGTTCTAGTCATCAAATGTAATTGATTTAAAAGGTCACAATGTGCCACATAAATTCAGTGTGTACCTAGTTACAGATGGTTGGATAAGCATACTGCTGGGACCGGTGACTGCCTATAAAGAAATCATTTAGTTCGGTCAGCAGTTATGGAGTGTATCTATAACATCCTACGGGCAGAAAGTCATAGCACACTCTAAGCTATTGTGAAAGTGTGAATGGACTTAACACAGCAGTGATGATTGATAGATCATTTACTCAAAGTAGCAGAACATCTTGCAAGCTGTACACTGTTCAAAGCATCAGAAATATGCCTCCCTTCCAGTGGATTAGATGTACCTCCTAGCTTCTTTCTGTATACCAGCACCGTTCTTGGTTCAAACTTGGGTCTTTGTTGAAGAAATACATCTCAGCTAGTGTAAGAGAAGGGGTGCTATAATTGTCCATATCCAGAGAGGACAGAAGGGAAATCTCAGGATGGATCCCACTGTATATTGGTGACCAATGTTGGAAATTGTGGGGCGTTGGGTTTGCGATTGCTAATTTGGAACTTTTCTCAGGTAAACACCAGAAAAGGAAATGGAAGCCTTTATTTTTAATAGAACACGAGGATTCCTGGATAAATAAACAATGGTCCATTTAGTTCTTCTCCTACTATCCTGTTTGACATATGATACAGATATACTGAGATGTTGCCTTATCATAATAATCATAGCAATCAAGGGGAGGTAGTGGTGCAGTGGTATAGTGTCACTGGACTAATACTCCAGAGCACCAGGCTATGCTCTGGGGACATGGGTCCAAATATCACCATGGCAGCTGGTGAATTCTTAATAAAGGTAAATCTGGCATCCTCATACCATGCAACTACTATCAATTGTCATAAAAATCCACCTGGTTCACTAATGTCCTTTAAGGAATCAAATCTGCTGTCCTTACCTGGCCAACATGTGACTCTAGGCTCACAGTGATGTGCTCTGCTTTGAAAGGGCTGAGTGAGTCACTCAGTTCAAAGTAATTAGGGATAGGCAATAAATACTGGCCTTTTCAGTGATGCCACATTCAATAAATAAAACAACAGAATTAATCTCTATCAATTAGACTACTTCAGAAGTAGTTGAGCCCAAAGCACCTTTGCTTTCCAAGCAGTTTTTTACTTTGACTTTACAATAAGGATGTCATTAAAGATTGAGAAACTATATATAACAATCTTTCCGATTCATCAATATGTTATTCATTTTTATACTCAGAGTAACTTTCGGCCTGAAATTCCTGAGTCAGGGAGAATATAATTGGAGGTTTGTATGTGTGGCACTGAAATTTAGGCTGGAACCCAGGTATGCCACGTTTCCACCTCTTCATTTACCCTACCAATGAAATCCCCATCTGGAGAAACAGACTGGCACCTCTTTAACGGTCATTGTTTTATTCTTGCACAGGTTATGGATGTGGTTAACAACTCCACCGTTTGTGAATGTACGGACATTTGGATCAGGAGCAGAGGCAGGTCATTCAGTCCCTCATGATCAGAACCTCAAATCCTCATTCCTGCATTTCATTGATAACCTCTCAACCTCTTCCCATCCGCCTTTGCCTTCAAAAATATTCAAGGAGGACTCTGCTTCCATACATTTCAGGGAGCAAGTTCCAAAGTTTCATGACTGACCCTCCGAGAGAAACAAAAATCACCTAATCTCTCTATTAAATATGTGGCACTTTAATTCTAAACATTGACCATTAGTTCTAGGTTGTCCCCTTAAAGGAAACATCTGCTCTGCAACCATCTTATTAAAGCCACTTAACATCTTAAATATTTCAATTAAGTTGCCTTAGGCTCTTCTAAACTCCAGCAGATACTGACTTAGCCTGTCCAACTTCTCTTCATAAGACCACCCACTCATCCCAGTCATTATACTGCTAAAAAATCTCTGAACTGCCTCTGACACATTTACATCCTTCCTTGAGTAAGATGACCAGTACTGAACAGGGTACTCCAGAGTGCTTGCTATGCCATTTCAGAGAGGAGGTAAAAGTCATCCACATTGCTGTGGGTGTGGAACTATATGCAGGCCAGACCAGGTAAGGCTGGAGGTTTTCCTTGCCTCAAATAAATTAGTGAACCAGTTTTATTCTGACAATAATCAACAATACTCCAGCACAATCTGTAATCTCATGGCCCGGCATAATCCCCAGTCAACATTACCATCAAGCCAAGGGATCAACCCTGGTTCAATGGAGAGTGAAGGAGGGCATGCCAGGAGCAGCACTGGGCATACCTGAAGATGAGGTGACATCCTGGTGAAGCCACCAAACAGGACTACTTGCTCTCCAAACAGCGAAAGTAGCAAGTGATAGACAGAGCTAAGTGATCCCACAACCAATGGATCAGATCAAAGCTCTGCATTCCTGCCACAACCAGTCGTGACTGGTTGTGGACAATTAAACAACTCAATGGAGTAAGGCGCTCCACGAATATTCCCATCCTCAATGATGGAAAAGCCTAGCACATCAGTGCAAAAGACAAGGCTGAAGCATTTGCAGCAATCTTCAGCCAGAAGTGCCGTGTGGTTGATCCATCTCGGCCTCCTCCAGTGGTCCTCAGGTTACTGATACCGGTCTTCCACCAATTTTATTCATTCCATGTGATATCAAGAATGTGGTTGGAGGCACTGCATACAGAAAAGGCTATAGGCCCTGACAAAATTCTGGCAATAGTACTGAAGATTTGTGCTCCAGAAATTGCTGCTCCCCTAGCCAAGCTCTTCCAGTATAGTTACAACACTGGCATCATAACTTGGAAAATTGTCCAAGTATGTCCTGTACATAAAATGCAGCACAATTCCAACTCAGCCAATTACAGCCCCATCAGTCTACTCTCGATCATCAGTAAAGTGATAGAAGGTGTCATCAACAGCTCTATCGAGCAGCACCTGCTCAGCAATAACCTGCTCAGTGACTGCCAGTTTGGGTTTCACCAGGGCCACTCAGCTCCTGACCTCATTACAGCCTTGGTTCAAATATGGACAAAGAAGTCTGAATTACAGAGACGAGGTACAGTGAGAATGACAGCCCTTTGCATGCAGGCTGCATTCAACCGAGTGTGGTATAAAGGAGCCCTTGCGAAACTGCAATCAATGGATATCAGCGGGTAAATCCTCCAGTGGTTGGAGTCATCCTAGCATATTGGAAGATGGCCGTGGTTGTTGGAGGTCAGTCATCTCAGCTCCAGGACATCTTTGCAGGAATTCCTCAGGGTAGTGTCCTAGTCCCAACCATCTTCAGCTGCTTCATCACTGACCTTCCCTCCATCATTAGGTGAGAAGTGGGGATGGTGGCCGATGATAGCACAATGTTCAGCAGCATTCACAACTCCTCAGATACTGAAGCAGTCCATGTTCAAATGCAACAATGTCCAGATTTGGTCTGACGAGTGGCAGGTAACATTTGCACCACACAAATGCCAGGCTATGACCATCACCAACAAGAGACAATCTAACCATTGCCCCTTGACATTCAAAGGTGTTACCATCACAGAATCCTGCAATATCAACGTCTTGGGAGTTATCATTGTTTAGAAACTCAACTAGACCGACCACATAAACACAATGGCTCCAAGAGCAGGTCAGAGGTTAGGAATGCTGCGGCGAATAACTCACCTCCTGACTCCCCAAAGCCTGTTCTCTGTCTACAAGGCACAAGTTAGGATTGTGATGGAATACTCCCCACTTGCCTGGGGTGCAGCCCCAACAACACTCAAGAAGCTTGACACCATCCAGGATAAAGCAGCTCACTGGATGGCAGTATAATCATAAGCATCCACGCCCACCACCACAGATGCTCAGTAGCAGCAGCAGTGTACTATCTACAAGATGCACTGCAGAAATTCACCGAAGATCTTCTGACAGCACCTTCCAAAGCCATGACCATATTCATCCAGAAGGACAAGAACAACAGATATATGGGAACACCACCACCTTCAAGTTTCCCTCCAAGCCACTCACTATCCTGCTTGGAAATGTATTGCTGTTCTTTCACTGTTGCTGAGTCAAAATCCAGGGATTCCCTCCCTAATGGTATTGTGCATCAACCCACAGCAGGTAGACTGCAGCGGTTCAAGAAGGTAGCTCACCACCACCTTCTCAAGGGCATATAGGGACAGGCAATTAATGCTGGCCAGCCAGTGACAGCCACATCCCACAAATGAATTAAAAGAAACAAGTTTCATGGTACCAATTACTGAGAATTGAACTCATGACTATATAGCAGTTGACATTACTAATCCAGTGACATCATGCCTACAGCATCGCTGCCCTGGTGTGAAGGACAGCAAGTTGGAGAGAGTCTCGGCCAGCAGGGTACTTCAGGAATTCCACCCAGATTGCTCCCATTAGGCCTGGTAGAATCATTCGAGTTGCTGGCAGTAAGTATGGGTTTTGTTTTGTGCCTACGAAAGACCTCAAAAATGCAGCAGACTATAGTCATCGATCTCAGGACGGTCAAACATATGAACAAGAGACAAGAGTAGGCCACTTTGACTTTGTGCCATTTAATAAGATTGTGGCTGATCTGAATGACCTCGACTCTACATTCCTGCATGCTCCCTATCATCTTTCATTTCCTTTAGAGAGAGAAAATAGAGTTACTTCATCTTGACTTGGAACTGTTACAGTCTTCTGTTTATGTTACATGTACCAGTCATGCAACAAGATTTAGGAAGACAATAATTTGTATTCTTTATTTGACGATAGGACTATATGTATTCAATGTTAAGTGGGAGGCTTGGTGGATCTATCTGACTTGTAGGATTGCTGTTATGCTCTTTCTACAGAATCCTGGGGTTATACACTAGTTGTGGTGCATAGGGATGGACAGTAGTGTAAGATATGCCCCCTTAAAGGTAGCTTTCCACCACCTTCCCAAGGGCAATTAGGGACGTACAGTAATGCCCACATCTTAGAACAAATTAAAACAAGCAGCTGAGCTTTACGAACAATTGATACTTAAAGGAGGAAGGTGAGTCCCATCTCCCAGGGCAACCAGGAATGGACAAGGAATAGTAGCTTGACGTGTCAGCCACATCCTGAGATCTGATCTTGTCAATCTTTCAGAGGCAAAATGATTTGGGAAGGAAATAGTTCAATTCTTTCAATGTATCCCCTTTCAGTATCACAAATTTCTGAAAGATAAAGTGCTGAGCCTTTTACGACATGGCTTGACTTTGGATTCAAACAAATACCAGAAATATTGATTAAGCTGGGCAGCTGATGATACAGGAGAATTAGAATTTCATTTTTAAATAACAAGAAGAGATTTTATAAAGAGCTTGGCTCTTAATGTTTGAGTTATCTCTTGGTATTGATTAAAGTTCAGAAGACTTATTACTTAAACTGAACTCCATACTAAGTCAACTGTAGAACAGGATTGGGAGACTGGATGTTCGGATACCAAATGGATTTTTGGCGCTGAGTGCAAAGTGACATCTTTCTCTGGAATCAAACTACATGGAGGCTTCTGAGCGAGAATAACAAGATAGGCAACTGAATGGCAGGCAGTGACTAATGAAGTACCATAGGGATCGTTACTAGGACCTAGCTGTTCACAATGAAGGTTAATGATTTAGATGAGGAAACTAAATGTAATATCTCTAAGTTTGCAGATGACACAAAGCTGGGTAGAAGGGTGAGCTGTGAGAATGATGCAGAGATGTTGCCGTATGATTTGGACAGGCAGAATAAATGGGCAAATGCATGGCTAATGTTGTATAATGTGGATAAATGTGAGATTATCCATTTTGGTAGCAAACACAGGAAGGCAGATTATGATCTGAACAGCTGTAAGTTGAGAGAGGGGAATGTTGAACAAGACCTGGGTGTCCTTGTGCGCCAGTTGCCGAAGGTAAGCATGCAGGTGCAGCAGGCAGTAAAAAAGGAAAGTGGTATGTTGGTCTTCATAGCGAGAGGATTCATGTGCAGGGCCAGGAAGGCTTGCTGCAATTATACAGGGCATTGGTAAGGGCACACCTTAAATATTGTGAGTAGTTTAGGCTTCCCTGCTTGAGGAAGAATATTTTTACCGTTGAGGGAGTGCAGTGAAGTGATTCCTGGGATAGCAGAACTGACATAAGTGTTGAGTTGGTTAGCATTCTAATCATTAGAGTTTAAGAGAATGAGAAGGGGTCTCAAATCTATAAAATTCTAATGGGACTAGACAGGCTAGATGCGGGAAAGATGTTCCCAATGGTGCGGGAGGCCTGACCAGGATTCATAGTTTAATTATGGTGGGTAAACCTTCTAGGAGTGAGATGAGGAGAAATGTCTTTACCCAGACAGTGATGAGCCTGTGGAATTCACTAATGCAGAAAGTGATTGAGGCCAAAACATTATGTATTTTCAAGATGGAGGTGGATACTGCTGTTATGACTAAGGGGATCAAAGGACATGGTTGGGAAGGGTGGGATTTGGGTATTGAGCTTGATGATCAGCCATGGTCATTTTGAAAGATGGAGTAGGCTTGTGGGGTCAAATGGCCTACTCCTGCTCCCACCTTCCTATGTGTATGTTTCGAACGTGCTCTGGTACAATACCTTTCTTCTCCTTCTTAAGCAGTTCCTTGAGACTAATGGTGACTCTCTTCTACTCCAGAGTTATGTGTCTTGAGGTGATCTTCATTTTGAGGAGCTGGCTGATGCCTGTGTGTGTGAATGTTTTTAACGTGAGGTGGTCATTGCATACTGACTACCTCATCTTTATCAAATGACAGGGGTGCCTGAGATGATTGGAGATCAGACTGCACTGCGCGGACATGGGTATCGCATACACACATTGTTGCCCCTAATCCTTCCCTGCCCCCACGGACCTTTAGAAAAACCCCAAGACATTTCACAAGCATCTTTAGTGATTTTAGACCCCACCCATGGGGCAATTTGAGGGCAGATAGCCAAAAGGTTGGTCAGGAAGGAAGATTTTAAGGATAGCCCTAAAGGATGTAAACAAGGTAGAGAGGCAGAGATGTTTAAGGAGGGAATTCAAGTTCAGGGAGCCTAGGCACCTATGGTGATCAAAATTGAGGATGCTCAAAGTCCAGAATGAGAGGAACACAGACACCTCGTAGGATTGTGGGGTTGGTGCAGAAGTGGAGAGATGTGAGGCCAGGGAAAGTTGTGAATATGAGGATGAGACCTTTAAACGAAAACACAAAGAACTGCAGATGCTGGGATCTGGAAGAAAAACGATAATCTGGAGAAACTCAGCAGATCTGTGGAGAGAGAAACAGTTAACATTTAGTGTCAAATTTGACTCTTCTTTGGAACCCAAAGAAGAATTTCCAAGAACAGTGAAGACTTGAAGCATTAGCTTTGTTTCTCTCTTTATAGGTGCTGCCAGACCTGCTGAGTTTCTCTACCGCTTTGTGTTTTCATACTCCTTGAGCCTTTTATAATTAATGCAACTTAGGTCAGCAAGCAGAAGGGCGACAAGGGAACGGGTTTTGGTGTAAGTAAGAACACAGTTTGTGGAAGGTAGATTGCAGGGAGGCCAGCTAGGATTGCATTGGAATAATCAGCTTTTAGAATATTGAGGGTTTCAGCAGCAGAGGCGCTGAGACTTGGACAAAGTTGGGTGTTACTATGGAGGACAGAAAACTTTATTGTTACTTGTAAACATTTTGATGATTTCTTCCATTCCTGCTGGGGTTGTCAACCTTCAGAATGGTGTTTGAGTTTTGAAGATTGATTCCTAGCTACAGCTGCGAGCAAGCACAAAATCTTCTCAAGATTTTAAAAAAATGTGTTGTTCATGAAAATGTCCTACAATACTTCTGCTCACCAATTATTTAAAAAAGGGAGATAGAAATAAGAGGAGATTGTGAATCAATCATGCACTAGACTGTTTCTCATTTCACTTAGGAAGGCTAGCCTAGCCAAGGGTAAACACGTTGGACAAATAAATGTGGAGGTAGGATAAAGGAACCATGAGATCTGGTGAAATCTCCAGCATTCGGTCGAATTGGAGTTGTGAAATTCTAATGTGTATCTCTCACAGAACTGACCTCTCCCTACACATGTACAAACTTCTGAGACTTCCAACAGCTAAGCCTGATAGTTGTTAATTCCACCAAGTATTCTAAAACCCTTGAATACGTGAAGAGGCGCTTGGTGCTGGCATATATTGTGTCCATGCTGGCTGTCTGAAAAAACAGCTCACCTCATTCCGCTCCTGTGCATTTCCTCAGTGGCTCTGCAAACTGTTTCTCTTCAGATAATTTCTCAATTCCCTTGAGAAGGCCTTCTTTGTCTCTGCCTCCAACATGCTATCAGGCCGTGCATTACAAATCCAAACTACTCGCTGCGTAAAAATATTCTTTCCTCTTGTTGCCCTTTCACCGATACCCCCGAAATAAGTGTCTTCTTGCTCTTAATCCTACCTGCTCCCTGGCTACTCTGCCTACATCCCTTCGTATTTTGAACACTTCAATCGAATCTCCTCTTAGTCAACTTCCTGCAAAGGAAAGCAATATAGTTTCTCTAATCTATTTGAATAGCTTCTCATCAGCGAATGTTGGCATCTTGTTTTAGGTAGGGCTGTATATAAAGAAAATAGTGTAACTAAACTACAATTAGATCTAGTCCTATTTTCACCCAAAAAAGACTTCTATTCCTGAGCAAATCAGGAGCAGGATTTCCCTGGTTCTAGCCACTTGTCCTTTCACCCACTCCCAGTGTGGCAAACATTATCTCCTCCACTTTCTGAAGAAGGGTCTAGACCCGAAACGTCAGCTTTCCTGCACCTCTGATGCTGCTTGGCCTGCTGTGTTCATCTAGCTCTACACCTTGTTATCCCTACTCCATTGCTGCACTTGTTTGCATGAATTCAGAACTTCTTGATGCTAAATTTTGTGCTTTTTGACATTAGAGTATAAGTCTAAAAAATAGGAAGTTGAGAATAAGAAGGAATGTCCGATAGAACTTTCTTCCCCGAAGACTGTGGAAAAAGTTACCAGTGAAGAAGACGACATCAGCGGGATAAATAGATTAACTTCACAGTGCCAGGGGCCTGGATTCTGCCTGTGTGGAGTTTGCACGTTCTCCCTGTGTCTGTGTAGGTTTCCTCCCACAGTCCAAAGATGTTCAGGCTAGGCGGATTGGCCATACTAAATTGCCTGTAATGTTCAGGGATGTATAGGTTCGGTGGATTTGGGAAATGGGTCTGGGTGGGATGTTCTGAGGGTTGGTGTGGGCTTGTTGGGCTGAAGGGCCTATTTCCACACTGTAGAGATTCTATGAAATTTATGAAATAAAGTGTCTACTGTCCACCTGTTTTGAGAAAGGGTTGTGTTGAGAAGGTAGGTAGGGAGGTAGGTTCGGCAGGGATAAGAATCGTCCATTTCAGCTTTTAAAAAAGTGGAGTTAGAAACATTTTTAGTCAGAACAGTAAATACCATATATTATTGAGACATAGTGGTGTACTTCTTTCGGATGGAGTGAATATGCAGAAACTATTTCCAGTGGTTGGAGGATCAGAGGATGCAGAATTAAATTGATTAACAAATGAAGCAGCAGGTACCAAGAGGGAAAAAAAACTTACTTATGTAATGAATGTTTAGGATTTGGACTGTCCTGCCTAATAAGGTGGTGGATACAGAATGAGAGAATTACAAATTGCTAGAGTGTAGAAGGAGGCCATTTAGCCCATGGTGTTGGTGCTAGCTCCCCCCATAAATGTCTCACATTGTGTCACTTCCCTGCCTTCTCCCCTTGATCCTGCACACTATATTTCTTTTTTAGATAACAGTCTAACTCCCTTATGAGAGTTTTGATCAAACCACGATGTGGAGAAGCAGGTGTTGGCCTGGGGTGAGCAAAGTCAGAAGTCACATGACACCAGGTTAGAGTCCAAGAGGATTATTTTGAAATCGCAAGCTTTTGGAGCGCTGCTCCTTCGTCACCTTCCAGACTTCACCTGATGAAGAAGCAGCGCTCCGAAAGCTTGTGATTTCAAATAAACCCCCTGGGCTATAACCTGGTGTCATGTGACTTCTGACTTTGATTAAACCACCTTCCTCCACACTCTTTCAGGCAGCTGCATTCCAGACCCTAACCATTCGCTGTGTGAAAAAGAAAACAAACAGTAGCATTTCATAGGGAATTAAATAAATGCTTAATAGAGGGAAATATTGCAGGGATCTGGGAAAAGAGCAAGGGAGCAAGTCAAGCTGGATTGTTTCTGTGCTGTACAGCTCTATGATTCATCAAAGCCAATTTTAGCACACTGCTGCTTTAAGAGGTGCACTCCTGCAGTGAGGAGTGTGAAGTCACATTTGCAGCAACTGGGAGTCCTGCTGGGATGCACGTGCTGTTTTAAGCTGAACAGTCTCCTCTCGCAACCAGCTACCAGTCTGGATCTGGCCCTGTGGCATTGCAATTAGATTGTCACGGCAGGACTGCTTGGATTTATGCTTCAGGGTATCTTTGTCATCACAAATGATAATGTCCCCTGTAGGCTTTCTGGTCAAGTTAAGGAATGCAAGACAAGCACCATGATCGGTTTTCTTCAAGAGCAGAGACGAAGAGAGTTGTTTTCTCTTAGAGTTTTCCAAGGCTTTAGGACACTCTACCTGATAGGTTCTTGTTAGGGAATGGAACCAAAGGCTATTGGGGTAGATGGGAATGTGGAATTTGAAAAGCAAATATATCAGCCATAATCTTACTGAACAGCAGAACAAGTTTATAGTTAAGTTCTGCTCTTAATTAATACATTCAAAAGTACATCCGTATGTTTTTCTGATGAAGGGTCTAGGCCCGAAATGTCAAGCTTTCCTGCTCCAATGATGCTGCTTGTCCTGCTGTGTTCATCCAGCTCCACACCTTGTTATCTCGGATTCTCCAGCATCTGCAGTATCTATTATCTCTGTATGTTTGTATGTTGGCTGCAATCTGTCACACATCTCTTTTCTGGTACACTCTTAAGTGGTTAGACTATCTGCATTTACACAGTGTAGTCTCAGGTTATCTGTGGAATGCACTGAGCTCGGGAACGTAGCCATGAAATTTCCTTGTATTTTGGACTGTATCTCACTGTCCAATGGGTGGCATGGTGGCTGGGATGGCATGGGGTAGCAGTGGGTAGCACTACTGTCTCGCAGCACCAGGCACCCAAGCTCGGTTCCAGCCTCAGGCAGCTGCCTGTGTGGAGTTTGCACATTCACCCCGTGTCTGCACGGGTTTCCTCCGGGTGCTCGGGTTTTCTCCCACAGTCCAAAAATGTGTAGGTTAGCCGGATTGACAACACTGAATTGTCCGTAGTTTCCAGGGACGTTCAGGCTAGGTGGGTTAACCATGGGAAGTGCAAGGTTACAGGGATAGGGTAGGCGTCTGGGTGTGAGTGGGGTATTCTTTGGAGGGGTCAGTGTAGACTTGATGGCCCAAATGGCCCGCTTCCACATTGTTTCTATGTCCTATCCCAATTTTCACTGAAACTACAGTCCTGTGGTCCCACTGTGTCCATCCCAGAACTTTGAAAGAACAATCTAACTTTTTGAAAACAACTATCAAATCTGCTTCCCATGCCTTTGAAGACAATACATGGGATGCAATGTGTGCGATTATACACTTTGGTAGGGAGAATAGAGGTGTACACTATTTTCTAAACAGGGGAAAGACTTTGGAAATTTGATACACAAGGGGACTCGGGAGTCCTCATTCAGGATTCTTTTCAGCTTTACATGCAGGTTCAGTTGGCAGTTAGGAAGGCAAATGCAATGTTAGCGTTGATTTCAAGAAGGCTAGAATACCAGAGTAGAAATGTACTGCTGAAGCTGTATAAAGCTCTGGTCAGACTGTGGGCAGTTTTGGGCCCCATACCTAAGGAAGGATGTGCTGGTATTGGAGGGATCCAGAGAAGGTTTACAAGAATGACCCTGGGGAAGAAAGGCTTGTAATATGAGGAGCAGTTGAGGACTCTGGGTCTGTACTCCACGGAGTTCAGAAGGATGATGGGAGATCCTCCTGAAAATTGCAAGCTACTGAGAGGCCTGGATAAAGTGGATGTGGAGAAGATGTTTCCACTAGTAGGAGACACTAGGACCAAGGGCACAGCCTCAGATTGAAGGGATGCCGCTTTAGGACTGAGATGAGGAGGAATTTCTTCAGTCAAAGGGTGGTTAATCTGTGGAAATCAATGTCATAGGATGCTGTGAAGGCTAAGTCATTGAGTGATTTTATGACAGAGATAAGTTCTCAATTAGTACGGGGATAAAGGGTCATGGGGAAAAGGTAGGAGAAACATATAAGCCATGACTGAATAGTGAAGCAGAATTGATGGGCTGAATGGCCTAATTCAGTTCCTGTTTCTTAAGACCTTATTCCAAGCACCCTAGATGCAGTCCATTGTCTCTCAAGATGAATGGATCTTATGATGCTCAACGATGTACAATGAAGTCAAAAATCCAGAAATACACCTGCTCATAATTAGCAATGCTACTGCGCCAATTTTGTAACTTTTAAATAATTGCAGTGATAACCAGTTCAGCACTGTAGAGGCTTATTCTCCATCTGAGAGGATATATGGACCATTGCTAAATTGGTCAGGGCCTTTGTATGTCAGGTGAAATGACATGGGCATTTTACCAACCTGCATTTTGCACTTGGGGTCCTCAATTTGGTTAGAACAGTCTTGGGTTGTGTTACTGGTAATCACTTCAAAGAAAAATCTTCAAAACCTGCAAGAGGTTTTTTGTTGGGCTGGAAGGGGCAGCACTGAAGTAATCCTCCAGCCTCGATAAAGCATCTGTGGATTGCTGCCAGACCATTCTTAACCCTGTGTTTCCATATCCCTCCCCACTCTGCTCCGTGGGTTTACTCAGGGACTCTGTGATAAGACCTAGATAGGTGAGATGTGTTTTTTTTTAATTTATTCATTCACGGGATGAGGGCGTCGCTGGCTAGGTAGCATTTATTGCCCAAAGCTGGGTGGCAGTGTGAAATGTGAGGAGGATGTTATGAGAATACAGGGTGACTTGGACAGGCTAGGTGAGTGGGCGGATGCATGGCAGATGCAGTTTAATGTGGACAAACGTGAGGTTATCCACTTTAGTGGCAAGAACAGGAAGGCAGATTACTACCTAAATGGAGTCAAGTTAGGTAAAGGGGAAGTACAACAAGATCTAGGTGTTCTTGTACATCGGTCAATGAAAGGATGCAGGCAGGTACAGCAGGCAGTGAAGAAAGCTAATGGCATGCTGGCCTTCATAACAAGAGGAATTGAGTATAGGAGCAAAGAGATCCTTCTGCAGCTGTACAGGGCCCTGGTGAGACCGCACCTGGAGTATTATGTGCAGTTTTGGTCTCCAAATTTGAGGAAGGACATTATTGCTATTGAGGGAGTGCAGCGTAGGTTCACGAGGTTAATTCCCGGAATGGCGGGACTATCATATGTGTTGAAAGATTGGAGCAACTGGGCTTGTATACACTTGAGTTTAGAAGGATGAGAGGGGATCTGATTGAGACGTATAAGATTATTAAGGGATTGGACACTCTGGAGGCAGGGAGCATGTTTCCGCTGATGGGTGAGTCGAGAACCAGAGGACACAGTTTAAAAATAAGGGGTAGGCCATTTAGAACAGAGTTGAGGAAAAACTTCTTCACCTAGAGAGTGGTGGATATATGGAATGCTCTGCCCCAGAAGGCAGTGGAGGCCAAGTCTCTGGATACTTTCAAGAAAGAGATGGATAGAGCTCTTATAGATAATGGAATCAAGGGTTATGGGGATAAGGTGGGAACAGGATACTGATTGTGGATGATCAGCCATGATCATAATGAATGGTGGTGCTGGCTCGAAGGGCCTACTCCTGCACCTATTGTCTATTGCCCATCCCTAATTGCCCAGAGGGCAGTTAAGAGTCAACTGCATTGTTGTGGGTCTGGTGTCACATGTAGGCCAAACCAGGTAAGAATGTCCCTAAAGGACATTAGTGAACCAGATGGGTTTTTCCTGACAATTGACAATGGATTTACGGTCATCATTAGATTCTTAATTCCAGATTTTTTTATTGAATTCAAATTCCAACATCGGCCATGGCGGGATTTGAACGTGGGTCCCAAGTACATTATCTGGGTTTCTGGATTAACAGTCCAGCGATAATACCACTAGGCAATTGCCTCCCCACTGGGATGACTGACTGCTATCTATTGCTTACTTGAATCCTGAACCTTTTGGATTCATCCTGAGCCTTTTAGTTCTGGTGCATCACCATTAGCAGAGTTTGGAACTCTCATATACCTATGCCCTAATTCCCAATCCAAAATACAACATCTTCAACAGTGCCCCTCTCCCTCAGTACTGAGCTGATGTGCTGAGCCTAGATCTTGTCTACAAGTTTCTTGAGTAAGACTTGAACCCACCACCTTCAGGCTCAGAAAGGTCAGAGTGCAATCACTCGCGCTAAAATAAGCTTAGAACTTGCAAAATTGAATGTTGGTTGGATGTAACGTAATTCTGGAAGAAGGTACAGAAGCCACAAGGATTTATTCAATGTTGAGGATGATGATTTTAAATCGAACACAAGACAGGCCCACTGTGGGTCGACATGGTTTGGTATAATCGGGGAGTGGGATTAATCTGGGACTGGGATTTTTATATTTGCTGACGAGATGTTGGCACCACTTGCACTGTTTATTGCCCATTTCCAATTGTCCTTGAGAAAGTGGTTGTTAAATGTATACACTTGTCTTTAATTGTACGTAGACAATGGGCTCTACCTAAGGATTCACTTGTGCCTTATGACAAATTAAAACAGTAGCAATTGGGTGACGAGGAACATGCTCGTAATGTCTGTGTGTAATATTTCACAGATCTGTACCCGTACGCTGAATTAAGCAGCAATTTCACAAATTTACAAGGGTTTTATTGTAAATCTATAGTTTAGCACAAACAAGAGTTTCCAGCTTTCCCTTCAGGAACCTTTCCCTGTCCAGCAACCAACTCCCCAGTTTTTGTTTTAATTTAGAAACTCACCACCATTTTCCAATTAATCAAATTACAAAGGGTGTCCACCAGCAAGAGCCCATCTTATTTTAAACAAAAAAAAGTTCAACGTCATCACCAAATTAACAAATTACTTAATTGGTAATGAACAAATAACACACTCTGGTCACCAGTGTAACAAAAGCAAAAAGGGAAGGGAGGGAAGTCAATCACAACAGTGTCGGCTGAGGAGCAGATGATGCATTCCAGTTCCTGTGGTGTCCATCTCTCTCTCACAGCACTGAGAGTGTTACTGGATGCCCTCCATGCTCCATGTTCCCTAAGAACCCAGCTCTTTCTCTTAAAGCCAGCTCTGCAGTTGGTCCCAATCCTTTGGTCTTTCCCCATTTCCTTACAATGTTTTTCTTTCAAATGCTTGCCAAGTTTTGTTTTGAAAGCCATAATTAAGTCATTGCCTTATCGGACTGTGCATTCCGAATCCTAACTACATATATTTTTAATCGGCCTGTTTAGGCATGTTATGAAACACCTCTGGAGTGGATGGGACTTGAACATAGGCCTTTTCTTCTTATTTCTATGCAGAGATGCTATTACACACCTCCAAATGTTTTCTTCCCACCAGCAAATCCCCATGTTTCTAACTAAAGTACAATGTGACCACAAGAAATAGGAACAGGAGTAGACTGTTCAGCTCCTTGAGTTTGCTCTGTCATAGTTGATCTGACATTCCTCAGATCCATTTTCCCACCCATTTTCCACAACCCTTGATTCTCTCCTGATCATTAATCTATCTCAGCATTAAATGTACACCAAGAATCTACCCCCCCACCCCCAGCTCTATGTGGCAAGGACTTATGAAGACTCGCAACACCCTGAGAGAAGAAATTCCTCTTCATCTAAGTCTTAAATTGGTAACCCTTTATTCTGAGACTATGCCTTCTGGTCTTACATTCTCTCATCAGAGGAAACATCCTCTCAGCATTTACCTTACAGCCCTTCAGGGACAGTGAGTCCTCTAACTCTCATACTTTTTAAATCAACTTGTTCAGGCATGTTACAAAACACATCTAAAACATGGGGACTTGAACCCAAGTCTCCACAGTTCTGTTTTTTGGTCATATCTGGAACCATAATCACACAACTGAATGGCCACAATATCACCCATGGTATCTTTCATCTATTAGCCACCACCAATCTCCCCAGCTCTTGTCTTTTCTTTATATCTGATGCATAAATGAATGGCCTTTTTTGTCCAATCACCAAAAGGTTTTTTTGCCCCCCTCTCTATCAACTACTGCCAGTAAATCATCTGTGTTTTCTCCCTGGCTCTTATTTCCTTTAATCAACGACCTCAGATATGTTATGACACACCTCTGGAGCAGGTGGGACTTGAACCTAGATCTCTTAGTCTAGAGGTAGGGACATTACCACTGCACCACAAAGGCCCACCAATCCTTCATGCTGTAATTTTGAATCAACCTGTTCAGAGATGTTATTACACACTAGAGCAGGTAGGACCTGAACCCAGGCTTCCTGGCTCGAAGGGAGGGATATTACCACTGTTCCACAACAGCCTCTCTCCCCGGCTCTTTTCTTTCTTATTTTATTCCCCTATTTTAATATCCAGAGATGCTATAACACACAACCAAATGACATCCTTAACCATCAAATCACCCGTGGCAATATGTGCCTATTAAGCACCACCACTAAATCACCCATCTTTCCAACTGTCTCCCTAACTCTTTTCTTTTATATCCAGAAATACCCTTCCACGCAACTGACTGATATCTTACCCCATTACCAAAGCGCCCATGGTATTGTTTTCAACTATTAACCACCACTGGTGAACCACCCATGTTTCCAATTGAATAATTTAAATGCAAATCCCGTTAAGGGATCAAACCATCAGAGGTGAGGGAGACGAGAAGGGGGCATGTCCCCAGCTCTTAAATACAAAATCAAGTGAGCGTTACTAGATCTCAATCAACTCAGAACTTTTCTGCTTGACCCTTAAGGAGACCTGCATTTATAATACTGACATATAAAAGCTGATAAATCGCGTAACTATTAGGCTCGATTTCTAACCTTCAGCAACAGAAACAGAAGTTGCTGGAAAAGCTCAGCAGGTCTGGCAGCAACAATGAAGAAAAAAAATCAGAGTTAACGTTTCGGGTCCGGTGACCCTTCCTCAGAACTGATGGTAACTGGGCAAATGTTGGCTTATGTGCAGAAAATAGGGAGGGGGTTGGGGTGGGGAGTAAATGATAGGATAGTGTTATTATCACTGGACTGTTAGTCCAGAGACCCAGATAAAGCTCTGGGGACCAGGGTTCAAATCCCACCATGGCCAACGGCGAAATTTGAATTCGATAAGTATCTGGTATTAAAGATCTAATGATGACCATGAATCCATTGTCAATTGTCAGGGAAAAACCCATCTGGTTCACTAATGTCCTTTATGGAAGGAAACCGCCATCCTTACCTGGTCTGGCCTACATGTGACTCCAGACCCATAGCAATGTGATTGACTCTTAACTGCCCTCTTTGCAATTAGGGATGGGCAATAAATGCTGCCAAGCCAGGGCTTGCTGTCTCATCCCATGAATGAATACAAAAAAAAGGAGGACATAGTACACTGGCCACACTGCTCTACATCAAGAACATATCAGAACTGACAACAAGACGCACATGGTCACACACAAGTCCACAGCCACTCTATGAGGGGTGGCATGGTGGCTCAGTAGTTAGCACTGCTGCCTCACAGCTCAGTGACTTGGGTTCGATTCCACCCTCAGGCAACTGTCTGTGTGGAGTTTGCATATTCTCCCTGTGTCTGTGTGGGTTTGATCTGGGTGCTCTGGTTTCCTCCCACAGTCCAAAGATGTGCAGGCTAGGTGGATTGGTCATACTAAATTGTCCATAGTGTTCTGGGATGTGTAGATTATGTGGGTTATAGGGGATGGGTCTGGGTGGGATGCTCTGAGGGTAAGTGTGGACTTGATGGCCAAAGGGCCTGTTTCCACACTGTTGGGATTCTATGAATTTATTTTATTGATGTTTGTGAAAGCTTGCTGTCTGTGTTTTCTACAATGCCACAATGATTAGATTCCAAAATGAGGTCATTGAAGGCGAAAAAGCAATAAAATAAAACAGTAATTCTTTGAAATGAACATATTGGTTGTACTAGATAACACAGTGTGGAGCTGGAGGAACACAGCAGGCCAGGCAGCATCAGATGAGCAAGAAAGCTGACGTTTCGGGTCAGGACCCTTCTTCAGAAATGGGGGAGTGGGGAAGGGAGCTCAGACATAAATAGAGAGAGGAGGGGTGGGGCTGGGGAAGGTAGGTGGGGTGGTGATAGGTGAGTGCAGGTAGGCAGTGGTGGGGAAAGGCAGTATGGCTGTGGCACCTGGTTTATTTCAGTATGTGGTCGAGCAGTTCTGAGGTATGCATAACAAGCCCAACTGGTTTATTTGAAATCACAAGCTTTCGGAGCGCTGCTCATTCACAAGTTTACTGTTTTTTCCCTTCTAGGTGGCTGTACAGCTCTTGTGAAAGATGCTATGCAAATTCGATTGCTCTTTTCTTCTTTAGAATTGAAGGGTGTTGTGATTTTCTTTTGCTCTTTGGATACGAGCTATATCTGCTCAAGTTTGCGATTGTCAATATTTCATATAATGTGTAGGACCTCTGCCATTTGAGTGCTATGTGAATGCAGCATCCAACTGAGCTGGCCAGCTGGCACACTTGTAAAGGCTGTTTCCTTAACCAATAGAACAGATACTGCATGAGGAACTAGGGCAGACAAGTTACGTGGTGCAACATCTGAAGCACTATCATAAAAACATGAAGCAGAAGTAGGCAATTTGGCCCTTCCACCTTGATCTGCCATTTAGCAAGGTCATGGCTGATCTGATTTAACTCCAAATCCACAATCCCACTGACCCTAGATAATTCTTCACCCTCTTGCTCACCAAGAATCTATCCATCTCAACCTTAAAAATGTTCAGAGACTCCACTTCCCTTCATCTTTTTAGAAAGAGAGTTCCAAAGACACATGGACCCTCATAGACAAAAAAAAGTCTAATCACAGTTTTGTTTTTAAATAGCAACTTCTTATTTTTAAATAGTGCCCCCTTGTTCTTGGTTCTCCCATAGCAGGACACATCTTATGGCAGCACGGTGGCTCAGTGGTTAGCACTGCAGCCTCACCGTGCCAGGGACCCGGGTTTGATTCCACCCTCGGGTAACTGTCTGTGTGGATGTCCACCCTGTGTTTTTGTGGTTTGTCTCCGGGTGGTCCGGTTTCCTCTCACAGTCCAAAGATGTGTAGGTTCAGTGGATTGGCCGTGCTAAATTACCCATAGTGTCCACGGATGTGTGGGTTAGGTGCATGAGCCATTGGAAATACACCAATAGGATAGGTGGATTGGGCTGGGTGGGATGCTCTTCGGAGGGTTGATGTGGACTTGTTGGGCTGATTGGCCTGTTTCCACACTGTGGGATTCTGTAAAATCCTCTCCACATCTACCATATCTAGACCCCTTGGGATCTTATCTGTTTCAGTCAAGCAGCCCATTATTCTATTAAATTCCAGTGGATACAAGTCTTTCCTGTCCAACTTTGCCTCATAAGACAACCCATCCATTTCAGGTATCAGTCTTCTAAACCTTTCCAGAACTGTTTCCAACAATTTAACATCCTTCCTGACGTACACACAACTCAAGTTATGGACTCAACAGTATCCTTTCTAACTGGATCATAACATCTCTGCTTTTGTATTTAATTCGCCACACAATTAATGATAACCTTGTGTTGACACTCCAAATTACTTGCTGTACATACATACTGACCTTTCATCATCCAGGCACTAAATACCTCTGCAGCTCAGAGCTCTGCCATCCCTCACTATTTAGGTTTTATGAAGCACAAGTATTCTAGGGATGGAAAGACTATGTCTCTCAAAGCCTCCATTCTTGGGTCCCAGTTTAACGTGGTCATATTTCTGCATGACACAGTTTCTCGTGCACATGTTTAGGAGCTATTCTTAGAGTAAAGGTACAGTTCATCATATTTTCCACACACCCTAGAAACTTTTAAAGGGCTGTTGCTCACTTTCAAGGGAGAACCGGCTCAAAATTTCAAGAGTCTTCAAAGCAAGTTGTAGAGTTGGAATGGGATTTGGCTTTAAGAAATTACTTGGAAGTTAATTTCGTGCAAGTTGACAGTGCAGTTGAACCATATATAAACTAAAGGACATTGGAACAGTTTGAGAATAGCAAAGAACAAGTGCAACAACTATGGACAAGTCACCTCCTCTTAAAGGTAAATGAGCAAAACTTCTGGAAGGGGTTTCTGATGTGTTGTCTATGAACAGAAGAGTACTGATTGTCAGAAGTATTTTACAAGGATCGCAGGCACATCACGGATTCCAGTGAGACGATGTTTCTGTCAGATACCCCGGAAAGACCATGCCAAGTCAAAACAAAACTGTAACCAGCAGATTAAATCAGGTTTTAGTGAGCATGGATTCTCAGAAGATCCCAATGATGTTGACCACAATCAAAAGCTCTGGATGTCAACATCCAGTCCTTAAAACCCTTCCGCTCAAGGTTGATGATCTGTCAACTGCTAAAAGATCGATACCCCACTGCAGACAGATGTGTAACACTGTTTTAGGAAATTCCCTTTCTGCATGTTGCCATAATATCAAGGTTATGAACTTGTGTGCAACTTTCTGGATTCCAAATATTTTTACACTGTTCATGTTAAAGCAAGTCTTACTGATGTGGATTCATTCCACCATAATATGAGCCTGTGCACTATAGTCACTAGATATGTGTAAAAGCAAAGTGGGTTCACTGTGCGACTTAAGGGTGGCACTTGTGACAATGTAGTGCTCCTTCAGGTAGCATTGAATTTTATCAAAGGAGCTCCTGAACAATACTCTAATCTTTGTTTTGGGTATGTAGATTTCTGAGTTCCATGTGTGGCATTAGCTTGTTGGTACATTGATCAGTGTGTAAAGAATCCAGAGCGGGGAAAATTGCTTCTTAACAGTTAGAACATATGCAAAGCCTGCCTAACCCTCTTCACATTTAGAGGGATATGGACCAAGGGCAGGCAGAAGGGATTGGTTTAATTTGACATCATGTTCGGCACAACATCGTGGGCCAAAGGGCCCATT
The DNA here is from genome assembly GCA_024137785.1 of Ginglymostoma cirratum. Taxonomy (NCBI): domain Eukaryota; kingdom Metazoa; phylum Chordata; class Chondrichthyes; order Orectolobiformes; family Ginglymostomatidae; genus Ginglymostoma; species Ginglymostoma cirratum. Next base: position 10,587,101 of record JAHRHZ010000065.1, read on the forward strand.
CCTGTGCTGTACAATTCTATGTTCTATGTTCAAATTATTTTAATATTTTATTGCTTGGAATTTGATGTTTTTCCTCCAATCTATATTGCACTGCTAATCCATTTGCAAAAATGTGGAAGGGGCAGCATGGATTAACAGTTCAATTGGGTGGAGTAAGGTTTAAACCATAGCTCAATCAAAAATTCTACAGTCACCAAGCCCAGGACTAACATTGAGTATTGAGGTTGCAAACCGATTTTTAACACTGGAAATAGGCAGTCATTTTGGTCATAGCGTCATTTTCCCTCTTCCGTCCCTAACTTTTGCATTCTTTTATGTCGCATGTTAACTTACAGTTCCAGGAAAATGAAATATTCCTTGCGTGTTTCAAAGACGTCGACCAGCTGTAATATGTTTGGATGCTTCACCCTGCGAGAAAGAACAAAGCATTTCAGCATTGGCTGTAGAAATGAAAAGCTTATTCTCCCATATGACTGAAAGGGAGCAAGAAACATTAACATTGGTGAGAACAGCAGACCTCTGAGAAATCTAGCAACATTGCAAAATGTAATGAGCTAAATGATCTCCCCTGATTTAGGAGACTCATTTGCATTACCAGGTGCATTTGTTTAAAGTTTACTGCTGAAAGATGGATTCTCAGCGGCGATCTTCAAGTACATGTCCATGTCTTCAATGTTTGGATAAATACCAATAGAGAGCAAATTTCAACTTGCCCATGCCACTGCTATTTAGGTAATTTATCTCCACAACATTTAAGCAACACTTGTTGGCTGGGCTGTCTGTTGACCTCGACGTGCTCAACACAAACTACTGCAGCTTTATTAAGCATTAGCTTGTTGAAAGCAGAGACAGTGGTGCAGGGATGGTATTACTAAAGGTAAATTCACCACCATCCCTGTGAACCACAGGTTCATACAGAAAGATGATTCGTGGTGAACTTAACCTAAGGGTCTCCATGCCTTAGGTGAAGCATGACATTGAGAAGGAAGAACCTTCATGGTGAACCCCAGCTGGGGCAGGAACTGTCCATACGCTATTGTTATCATAAGCCAGCTGTCTAAACAACTGAGCTAACCAATCCCCTGATGCCGTTACTAATACTCTGGTGACCCAGGCTGATTCTCAGAGGATGTGGGTTCAAATCCCATCATAGTGACTGGTGGCAATTAATTTCAGTGAATTTAAACAAATCTGAATTGTAAACTTATTCCAACACGCCATGGAACCTGTGTCACACAAATGGAAAAGGCAAAGCAATTTTCAGCTTACTACGAATGCCAGTTATGAGAATGCATTCAAGAAATGATATGTAAAATTGTTGAATTTGCAACTTTAATCTTTGCGGGAACAGAGGGTTAAGGGAATGAAATATAGCCAGGACAGTTACAACATTTAAAAGACATTTGGACAGGTACATGAATAGGATGGATTTAGAGGGATATGGGCCAAACCATAGGGAAATGGGACTAATTTAGTTTAGGAAACCTGGATGAGTTGGACTGAAAGGTCTGTTCCCAAGCTGTAAGACTCTAAGCTGTTACAATTCTATAAAACCTGACCAATTCATTTGTCTTCTTAAGGCAGGATATAGGTAATAAAAAGACCAGAGCCTGGAATTATAAGAGGTCAGACATGGAGTTGGTTCTTATTGCAAACCTTCCAATGGGACCAATATTTCTGATTGTCAAAACACCGGCAGGGTGACTATCATTAATGGAGTCTTGAAACTTCTCATTTCATGGTTATTATTGTGGCCAAGGAGCAAGAAACCTTGGAACAGTGTGAAGGATACATCTGAATGATGCTTATTATAAACGAAGGATGTTTGGAGATCTTCTAGCAGTCAAAAAGGGTATTTTGAAACAGTCCATAGGAACTCTGTCAATGAGGGATGACCAACTTGACCTCTCGCATTCGTGACCATACAGAGAGTAACCAACCTCTGACTGCTTTTGTTTTGTTCTGTTAGACCTTTCCGTGTAGGTGTGAGAGGGGTGGTCCTATAATCAAACAGGAACCGGGACAGTTTGGTATTGAGTGAAGCTTTAGGCTGTGCCTTTGACCCTGCTTCTGAACACGAGTACAGGGGCGTAAATGAAAAGGCAGAGTTGGAGGTCAGCCAGTGTATCAGAATTACATTTTGTTCCCTGGGTATCTGGCAACACTCCAAAGTGTGAACACAGACTGGAAGGGAGCAGCTGGGCTGGGTATTGTTCACAGAAAGTGTAAACTTTTAGTCTTCTGGTTAAGTTAAAGCAGGTGCCTGGAAGAAGTGGTGACCTTTGTTTCTTGCAGTTTAACGTAAAGGGTTTGAAGGGAAAAGCTTGAGGCTATGTGGCTGATTCAACTTTGTGAAAGTAACCAAGGCGATGTGATGTGTAAACCTTTGATTCCATTGTAAAAAAGAAGTCAGGCCAATTCTCCTGGGGATTGGAAAGGTGCAGCATCTGCAGGGCATTTATAACAATAAGGACATCATTGTATTAAAATAAATCAGTTTGTAAATTCTTTAATCAACCACCTCAGATTATTGTTACACATCTCTGGAGCAGGTAGGACTTGAACCCAGGCCTTCTGGCTCAGAGATAGGGACACTATCACTGTACCATAGTTTGTATTTTTTTTAATATAAGCTTGTTAGCTTTAATAGTGCCCACATGATGTTATTCACCTGTTCATTGACTATCACAGTGGCATGGTGGCTCAGTGGTTAGCACTGCTGCCTCACAGCACCAGGGATCTGGGTTCAATTTCATCGTCAGGCAATTATCTGTGTGGAGTTTGCAAATGCTCCCTGTGTTTGGGTGGGTTTTACCTGGGTGCTCCCGTTTCCTCCCATTGTCTGAAGATATGCAGGTAAGGAGGATTGGCCATGCTAAATTTCCCCATAGTGTCCAAAGATGTGCAAGCTAGGTGGATTAGCTAAGGGAAATGCAGAATTACAGAGTTAGGGTTGGCGGTGTTGAGTCTGGGTGGGATGATCTTTGGAGAGTCAATGTGGACTTGACGGGCTGAATAGCCTCCTTCCACACTGTAGGGGTTCTGTGATCAGCATACTGTTCATATCCTTGTGATTTTTAAGCCTATTTCAATAAAATTAGTTTGAGAATTTGGTACCTTTGCCAGTGTCATTGTTTATTATTTATTCCATTCAAGTCTGAATTCTACCTAATGGTTCAAGTGTTACATTGTTGTCAATTACCCAATTGGTTCACTAATGTCCTTTAGGGAAGGAAATCTGCCATCCTGATGTGGTGTTGCCTACACGTGACTCTAGACCGACAGCAATATGGTGGACTCTTAACTGCCCTCCACCTAGTTATATGGAACTGCATCCCTGTCTTACAGCATTATGGATGTACCTGGGCCAGAAGGACCACTGCAGTTCCCAAAGGTGGTTCACCACCACTTTCTTATTGGCAATTAGGGACAGGCAATAAATGCTGCCCTTGCTATCAACGTTTATATCCCATGAAAGGATAAAACAAATAAAACTATCTATGTTTTAAGAACCTGCATTTCAATAGATTCACAATAGGCAGAGATGGAATAAAAGTAGATACAGAGGAAAAGGATGGAAAGAATAAGTGTTAATTTGCATTTTTCTTTGTAGTTACTGGTAAAATATGAGAGTTTTTGCCCCAAAGAAAATTTGGAATTGTCACCTGTTAACATGCTGCAACATATTAATGATTTAACAATCCTGGCATCCATTGGTTGCCAAACTTGCCACCAATTTCCAGACTGATTTCAACATTTAGACTTCTAGATCCTCCTGTGAGATTTCTTGCCAATTCTCAGAGTCATTTTGGACACCAAACAAACAAGGGTTTGAAGTCAAACCAGCTAAACTAATTAGTCATATCCTTCTGATTTAGTTTTAAGTATTCAACATACAGTATTAACCAAAAATTATTTAGTATTAAACATTAAATTTATTTATTTTTAGGTATTCTGGCATTGCAAACATTTATTGCACATTCTTAATTGTGCTTCAGGCATTGGTGATGAGCTGTCTCCTTGAACCGTTGTAGTTCATCTGGTGTGAGTACACTAATAGTGTCAATATGGTGTGGAGCTGGAGGAACACAGCAGGTCAGCATAGTCAATACGGTGTGGAGCTGGAGGAACACAGCAGGTCAGCATAGTCAATACGGTGTGGAGCTGGAGGAACACAGCAGGTCAGCATAGTCAATATGGTGTGGAGCTGGAGGAACACAGCAGGTCAGCATAGTCAATATGGTGTGGAGTTGGAGGAACACAGCAGGTCAGCATAGTCAATATGGTGTGGAGCTGGAGGAACACAGCAGGTCAGCATAGTCAATATGGTGTGGAGCTGGAGGAACACAGCAGGTCAGCATAGTCAATATGGTGTGGAGTTGGAGGAACAATGCAGGTCAGGCAGCAACTGCATTCCTCCAGCTCCACACCATATTGACTCTGCTGACCTGCTGTGTTCTTCCAGCCCCACACCGTATTGACTATGCTGACCTGCTGTGTTCCTCCAGCTCCAC
>JAHRHZ010000065.1:10591624-10658853 GCA_024137785.1 Ginglymostoma cirratum
GACTATGCTGACCTGCTGTGTTCCTCCAGCTCCACACCATATTGACTTTGACTCCAGCAACTGCAGTTCTTGCTTTCTACACCGATTGTATTCTTAGGAAGGAACTTTCCAGGACTTTGAAGGAGCAATGATATTGGATGACATTTGACTTGAAGGAGAGCTTGCAACTAGTGGTTTGCCCATGTACCTGCTGACCTTTGTCCTTCTCGGTAGTAAGAGGTGTGGGTTTCAGAGATGCTGTTAAAGGAGCCATGGTGAGTTGCTGCATCTTGTAGATGTCACACAGTGCTGCCAAGGTGCACTGGTTTGGGAAGGAGTTTAACCAGCATCTAGAATGTTAGTTGCAGATTTATTCATGTCAGTCTGGTGAGATATATGTGTTTGATTCTTTTAAGATTCTACTGCTCTGGTGAATTAGCCTCAAGTGAGTGGAGGTAGAAATTTTACATCCAAAGTTGAGGCCCAGCATGCTGTCTATTAGCAGAAGTGTCTTCCATTCTGAGAATATGTCATAATCAAAACTTCAGTGCAAGCATTGGATTAGAGTCATAGAAACCCGACATTGTGGAAGTAGCCTTTTGGCCCATCAAGTCCATGCCGACCCTCCAAAGAGCATCCCGCCCTATCCCTGTAATTCAGCATTTGCCATGGCTAACCCTCCTAGCCTGCACATCCTCGGACACTATGGGCAATTTAGCATGGCAGATCCATCTAACCTGTGCATCTTTGAACTATAGGAGGAAACGGGAGCACCTGAAGGAAGCCCGCACAGACACAGGGAGAACATACAAACTCCACACGGACAGTTACCCAAGGGTGGAATCGAACCTGGGTCTCTGGCACTGTGAGCATTGGGTTGACGGGGAGAGAGTTAGGAGGAAAGATTGACTAACCTGGGAGACCAGCTGAAGGGCTCTGAAGGAATTTCTGATGAAGGGTTTAGGCCTGAAATGTCAAGTTTTCCTGCTCCTGTGATGCTGCTTGACCTGCTGTGTTCATCCAGCCCCATGCTTGTTATCTCGGATCCTCCAGCATCTGCAGTACCTTTTATCTCTGACCAGCTGAAGGGATATTTTTTCTTTGTCTGAACCTGCTTTGTGATATTTCCGTTATTGGTTTGGCATCAGTCTGCCACTGATCATTGAAAACCCTCAAGGTCAAAAGACTTACAATATCCAGAGACTCTTTTTGTCAACCAATACAAACTGGAACTAGTTTCATTTGGGATTATAGTCAGCGTGGACTGGTTGGACCAAAGGGTCTGTTTCCATGCTGCATGACTCCATGACTAGTGAATTCCACAGATTCATAATCCTTTCAGAATAGTAATTTCTCTTCATTTCTGTTTTTAAATCTGCCATTCCTTATCCTAGAACTATGATTTCTCATTCTAGATTACCCTAAATGAGGAAATATCCACTGTGTGCCCACTCTGTCGATTCCCTTTAGCACCTTGTAGACTACAATGCAATCTCCTCTCGTTCTTCTAATCTCCAGCAAGTATAAACCTAAACAGCTCAATCTGTCCTCATAAGACAATTTCTTCATACACGCAGTGCTGTGGCGTTATGATGGGGCTCTCTTTCAACATGAACACTTTGACTGCTATTAATTACAACTGAACCTCTGGCAACAGGCAGTGATGGTGATGGAGGGCTATGGGAACAGTCGAATGGAATCTCTCTAGACATAATGGTCTCTTTGGTGTAAATAGGTGGAGGAGACGGGCAATAGATTCCTCAACCCGATGTAAACCACAGACCTCATTCCACGTAAATCTTGTAAATACCTCCTTGTTTAATCCGACTTTTTCTTTGTGTTTGTAATAACCTGAATGCCAGTGAATAAAGAATCATGATCTTTGGGCCTTCCGTGTATACAAATCTAATGTTGTGTATTGTTATAAAGTCTGTTGTTGGTGCTCCCAGCAGATTAAATTTGATGACATTGGTGAACCAGATATTTTTTCATGGCAGCCAGTGATAGTTTCATGGTTCCTATTGCTGAGACTCGATTACAATTCTGGGTTTTGTTAACTGAATTTAAATTCCACCTGATGCCACCAGGGTGTTAAGTAAATGGAGTTCACAGCCAAGCCAGCCTTGATCTCTCTGAATAGCGGTAAAGCCTAAATGATCTAGTCCTGTTTCTATACTGTTATGGAAAGTGACAGCTGTCTCATAACTGCATGTGAATAAAATTATTAGGATCAGAAACTGAAGATAAAGTCAACAGTTTTTGTCAAAGGTCTGATCAGGTTGCTGTCCTTCCTTTAAGGAAAGAAATGAGTTTGGCATAGAACGGTAAGCTGTCTATATACCAGTGAAATATACACAGCACCACCCAAATTACATCTATAAGCAATCTGAAAAGAATAAACCGAAAGAACTGCAGATGCTGTAAATCAGAAACAACAGCAGACATTGCTGGGAAAGCTCAGCAGGCCTGGCAGCATCTGTGAAGAGAAATCAAAGTTAATGTTTCCGTTCCGGTGACCCTCCCTCAGTACCAATGGTAGCTAGGAAAATGTCGGTTCATATGCAGAAGATACGGTTGGGGGAGGGAGTAAGGAGTAACTGATAGGTGGTGATAGAGCCCAAAGACAGAGAAGATCAGTTGGACAGACATTGGAATGGATAACTTAGAGGAAAAGTCCTAGGATGGATAGAAGATTGCCTGTCTGGCAGAAAGCAGAGAGTGGTGTTAAAAGTGTCCTTCTCAGGATGGCAGCCAGTGGGTGTTCCACAAGGGTCAGTGTTGGGACCACAACTTTTCACTTCATATATTAATGATCTGGGTGAAGGAACAGAGGGCATTCTGGCTAAAGTTTCAGATGATACAAAGATAGGTGGACGGACAGGTAGTATTGAGGAGGCAGAGAGCCTGCAGAAGGATTTAAACAGGTTAGGAGAGTGGACAAAGAAGTGGCAGGTGGAATATAACGTGGGAAAGTGTGAGGTCATGCACTTTGGTAAGAAGAATAGAGGCATGGAATATTTTCTAAATGGGGAGAAAATTCAGAAATCTGAAGTGCAAAGGGGCTTGGGAGTCCTGGTCCAGGATTCTCTTAAGGTAAACTTGCAGTTTGAGTCAGTAGTTAGGAAGTTGGCATTTATTTCAAGAGGATTAGAATATAAAAGCAGGGATGTACTTCTGAGGCTTTATAAGGTTCTGGTCAGACCACATTTAGAATATTATGAGCAATTTTGGGCCCCATACCTCAGGAAGGATGTATAAGCCCTGGAGTGGTTCCAAAGGAGGTTCACGAGAATGATCCCAGGAATGAAAGGCTTAACAAATGAGGAAAATTTGAGGACGCTGGGTCTATACTTGATGGAGTTTAGAAGGATGAGGGGGCATCTAATTGAAACTTACAAAATACTGAAAGGCCTGGACAGAGTGGATGCTGGGAATATGTTTCCATTAGCAGGGGAGACTGGGACCTGAAGGCACAGCCTTAGAATAAAGGAAAGATGAGGAGAAATCTATTCAACCAAAGAGTGGTGAATCTATGGAATTCATTGCCACAGAAGGCTGTGAAGGCCAGGTCATTAAGTATATTTAAGACAGAAATAGATAGGTTCTTGATTGTCAAGGGAATCAGAGGCGACGGGGAGAAGGCAGGAGAGTGGGGTTGAGAAACTTGTCGGCCACAATTGAATGGTGGAGCAGACTCGATGGGCTGAATGACCTAATTTCCACTCTTATGTCTTATGGTCTTACAATGATCTGGCTAGGGGAGTGAATAGCTGTTAATGGGGACTGTTGGTGACTAACAACAGCGGGTGTGTAATGGCCGAATATGTGATAACAGGGCCTGGTGTGTGGGGTAGGGGGCTAGGACATGAGAGAGTTCAGGCCCTAAAATTATTGAACTCAATATTGAGTCCAGAGGGCTGCAGGGTCCCCAAGCAGAAAATGAAGTGTTGTTCTTCCAGCTTGCGTTCAGCTTTGCTGGAACACTGCAGCAAGCCAGAGGCAGAGATGTTGGCCAGGGAACTAAGTGCTATGTAAAAGTGGTGGGCCACTTGGAAGCTCAGGGTCTTTTCTGCAGGCAGAATGTAGATGTTCTGCGAAGCGGTTACCCAGTCTAAGCTTCGTTTCCCCAGTGTAGAGGACCCCGCATTGTGAGCAGTGAGTGCAGTAGACTAGATCGTGGGAAGTTCAGGTAAAGTGTTGCTTCACCTGGAAGGTATGTTTGGGCCCTTGGACAGTGGGGAGGGAGGAGGTAAATGGGCACGTGTTACGCCTTCGGTGGTAGCAGGAGAAGGTGCCACGGGGCTGTGGGGGGTTGCTGGCAGTGAAGGAAGAGTGGACCAGGGTATCCCAGAGGGAATTGTCCCTGTGGAAGGCAGATGAAGGAGGGGAGAGGAATATGTGTCTGGTAGTGGCATTTTTAATGGAGGCGGCAGAAATGGCATCTGATGATCTTCTGGATGTGGATGCTGGTGGGATGGTAGGTAAGGACAAGGGGCACCCTATCGCTGGTGTGGGAGGGAAGAGACAGGGTGAGGGTGGAAGTGCGGGAGATGGATCGGACCTGGTTGAGAGCCTTATCGACCACAGAGCTGGGGAATCCTTGGTTGAGGAGGAAGGCGGACATTTTGGAGGCTCCCTTGTTGAAGTTGATCTGAAAAGTACTTTCACATTAGACTTCAAAAAACTGTTTTTTCAGATCAAGATGTTCTCTGTTTAATGCAAATAAAGAATCTTTTTATGACAGAAAACTGCCAAAACATCACAGAATATTAATTTTATTCTTTAAAAAGCGCCGCATTATTTACATATTCATTAAAAATTAGAAGTTCCCTCTAGACACTGCTTTGCAGACATAACCAATGATCTTAGGGAGAGCTGCAAAGCAAAGATAAGGAAAATGTTTGTGCGAATTCAAGGATTACGGGCTACTTAATAATTGGGGATTTTTAAAACTGAGATTGTGATGGCAAACTCTTCTTCCCGAGTTGAAATATTTGAAATGGGCAAGTCTACATCTCAAGCTGGCCCAGAGCTTACTAAAATCATCAGAGCTGAGTAACCATTTGGCGTGGCTGTAAGTGGGACAGATTGCTATACCAAAGTGCTGTGCAATTGGGAAAAACACAGATATTCATACAAACACAACACATTCGTATGAGACAACACAACTTATCCAAAATCATTTTGTTTTTGGAGACTGATGTTACACTGAGGCACCAAAGGACAAGTTACAGTCTGCAATTGTTTTATATAATCATAATTTAAAATCTATCTGTTCTCCAAAATATAATAATAGAATTCCATCCTGGATTGGTGAGAGAGGGGAGTATTTTGGCGAGTAAGGAATTTGGTTTACTATTCCATTAACTGCAGCAGAAATGATTTTATTCTGGAAGACTAATCACTGATATGAAGTATTCAGGTTACTTAAACAACCGAAACAATTGAAATTGTGTTGTTGTACTAATGAGGCATCCAATTTTTTAAGGCATTGTTGACAATTTTGCTACAGAAACTCCAACATTATGTTGCTTTAAACAATCACCTGCCAAGAGCGAAACCAATTTCTTTTGGAAGTAGTACATGTCTAGCCTTATCCACTCTCAATGATTGAATCATAGGGCAACACATTAAATGGGGAAGTGGTAACATAATGGCAATGTACCTGTACTAGCAATCCAGAGCTCCACACCAATGTTCAGATCCCATTGTGGTAGTCGGTGAAATTTGAATTCAGCCAAAATTTGAAATTAAAAAGCTAGTCTACTGGTGATTATGTAACTGTTATCAATTTTCATCAAAACCATCTGGTTCACTTTAGGGAGGATCACTCCTGTCCTTACATGGTCTGGTCTATATGTGACTCAGACCCACAGCAATGTGGATGTCTCTTAAACGGGGACAACAAGGGATGGGCAATAAATGCTGGCCTAACCATTGGCACCCACATCCCATGAATGAAAATTAAACTATACAGAACTGTGCAATTCAAACAGTTTAACCGATAAGCTCATAAGGGATTGCTCTGGATACACAGTCATTGCTTTGACCTCTAGCTTCAAGACTTGAAGATCAGAGGCTGAGAATAGACACATGTATCCTGAAGTATTTTGGAGAAATATTGAGCCCCAAGGCCCCAAGATGATCTGAACGTATTGGCCTTGAGTGGGAGGAGATCAGGAATACAAGAATAAGGAAGTCTTGCTATAGCTGAACAGGGATTTGATGAGAATACATCTGGAATGCTGTGTGCAAGTTTTGATTTCCATATTCAAGGAAGAATATTGGAGAACGTAAGGAAGAGACACTGCAGTGTGGGTGCTTTTTGTTGGAAGGCTGTCCTATGATGAGAACCTGAGTAAACTGGGCCAATGCCTTCTGGAGGTGAGAAGAATGAGAGGTGATCTCATTGAAACCATTTAAGGAGACTTGACAGGGTCAATACTGAGGGACTGTTTCGCCTCACTGAGGAATGTAGAACAAGGAGGCACATTGCAGGATAAGTCTCAGTGATGAGGAGAAATTTCTCAACTCGACTCGTTGTGAATTTGCCACCTGTGAAGATTGTAGATGCTCCATACTTGAAATGGACAGGTTTATGTCCTGTCAGAGAATCAAGGGTGTGAGAAGCAGGCAGGGAAGTGTAGTTGAAACTGATGAACAGCCGTGATATTATGGAAGGGCAGAACAGGTTTGAGGGGCCGAGTGTCTACTTTCACTCCTGTGTCTTATGTGTTTCTGCTCTTTAACACTGTTCCAAAGGTCAGGAAGATATGGTTCAGAATGATTTGGAGCTTCAAACCTGATTCTCTGTCTTTTCACCAGAATGTAGGGTGCTTGGTATCCATAGGCCTGCTCAGGTCTGCTGAGCTCAGCTGTCTGTACCACTTAGTGACTAATAGTGAGGAAGCCTTGGGTTCAACTCCTACACTAGCGTTCAAACGCACAAACTTAAACGGGTCTCCAGTGCAGCACCAAGGAACACATTGTGTCATCAGCAGTGCTGTCCTTAAAGTGAGATTTTAAATCAAGGTCACACCTCCCCATTCCTGTGGTTCAGGATGACAAGGGTCACTGTTCAAAAGTAAGAGACACCCCTAGTGTCATGGTCAGTGTTCTCCATTAACAAACATTGCCAAAACGAGTTTGATGGGTCAGTCACCTCATTGTAGTGAGCCAGACCTTACTGTGTGCAAATTTGTCCTCCTCTGCATGCCACTATCACACGCCACTTCCTGCTGATTCCCACTGATTGGTGAGAGAACAGAGCAGTGGACACCCAAGAGGTGTTGGAATCATTCTCTCTTGAGTTTGTCCATTGCGACATGGCTGAAAATGAAAGTAGCCATCTCTGGAAAGCAAAATGATTAATATAATAGTAATTGCACCTTTGAGAAGGACGGATCTTTAGTAATTATCCTTTAAGAAATGCATTCAACCCAGTGAAAAGTATGACTGTGGTCTTTTCTTGACTCTTAGCCGAACCACCAAAATGTTTCTGGGTACTGAATTTGTTTCACTGACAATTTTACTTCTACATAAAATTCCTTTCAGAACCCTTCTCCCAAGAGGCTCCAAATCCAATCCACCAGCATTTAGTTTATATTCCCATTTTTTGAATAAAATGTAACCACATTAATATAAGAGTGTAGTCTAGACATTGGGTACACACATACAGAGCTTGAACACTTGTGTTAGGATAAAGACACCTTGCATTTATATAGTACCTTGTTCACAGTTAAAAACATCCAAGGTGTTTCACACCAATCCCATAAGTCTGAAACTGGCATCAAGCTAAAGGAGGAGATATGAGGACAGATGATTATAAACTTGACTCGAGAGGTAAGTTAAAGGCACATCTTAAAGGAATAGAGATTGAAGGGAGGAATAAATTAGGGTCCCAAAAACTAAAGGCACAGCTGCCAATGATGAGATGGAACAATGTGGGGATGATCAAGAAGCAGAAAAAATGGAATGCAGAGTTCTCAGAAGGAGGCAAGAATGAGTGGAGATTCCTAGAATCCTGGGCAGCATGGTGGCTCACTGGTTAGCACCGCTGCCTTGCAGCACCAGGGACCCAGGTTTGATTCCAGTTTGTGTGCTCTCCCTATGTCTGTGTGGGCTTCCTCTGGGTACTCTGGTTTCCTCCCATGGTCCAATGATGTGCAAATTAGTCATGCTAAATTGTTCCTGGTGTGCAGGCTAGGTGGGCTAGCCATGGGAAATGCAGAGTTACAGGGATAGGATGGGATGCTGTTTGGAGGATTGACTCAGACTGGATGGCCTCTTTTCACACTGTATGAATATGGGAAGGAAAGGTGAAATTTGAGCACAATCATTCATCCAAAAGTTCTGGTAGAATCATCTCTGCAGAGCGTTCTGGTTAAAAATGAACTTTAATTTTGACCGATTATTACGGTCAAAATGAGAAGTTTTGTGAGTGAGTCTAAAGAGGAATGGGCAATAATGATTCTGCTGGCATTTCCTTGTTGCTAAAATTAGTGTTGACCTTACAGGTAGTTACCTCCTAGGGAACATAGCGTTGGCCTCCCACAGAGAACCAGCAACTCTGGGGAGAAGACAGGACAGGGAGAAATGCATTGGCTCATCAGCTATGTTTTGTTTTTATTTCCTAACTGCTTAATGTCACATCAAGACTGTGAACAAAAGGAGAATAATTCATAGAATCCCTCCAGTTTGGAAACAGGCCATTTAGCCCAACAAGTCGACACCAACTCTTGCAGCATCCCACCCAGACCCATCCCCCTAAGCTACACATCCCTGAACACTGCAGGCAATTTAGCATAGCCATTCCACATCTTTAGACTGTGAGAGGAAACTGGGGCACCTGGAGAAAACCCACACAGGCACAGGGAGAATGTGCAAACTCCACACAGACAGTCATCTGAGGGTGGAATCAAACCCAAGAGCCTGGTGCTGTGAGCCAGCAGTGCTAACCACTGAGCCACCATGCCACAGTGCTTTTAATGGCTTCAATATACACTCCATCTATTTTAATGAAAGATATATGTTCTTAAAACTTGGCCACTGCCTACAGCAACTGCAAGGAAAAGAATGAAATCTTATTTCTTGGGTTGAGTTTTTGGCTTACAAGGGATTCAACATAAGAGACAGACATAGTTTTAATAAGACATAAGTGTGCCCACCACAGACCCCTGGGGACTTACATGTTTAAAATCATGATTTCATTCTTCGCAGCCTTCCTAACTTTTCTTCCATCTTTCTTCAAAAACTTCTTGCAGGTGTACATTTTGCCAGTAGATTTCTCTTTTGCTCGGAATATTTCACAGAATTCCTCCCTGTTTTTGGTAGAGAAAGAGAGAAAAGAAGAGATTCCATAGACCTTTATCATTTAACGTCATGCTGCAATAATGCCAGAGAATTGGCTTTGTGAAAGAAATATATCTCAACTAGATCTACAGTGGAAACAATGCTCTCAATCAGTTTCTCCTGTCATAAAAAAAATTCAGTTTCAAAATTTGTAAAATACAATACTTGGCAGTGTGGCAAGTAATAAATAGGATAGCAACATACCTCAGGAGGGCATAGGCAGGCTGGTGAAGTGGGCAGACAACTGGCAGATGCAGTTGTGGACTAATGTGAAGAGAACTTGGCAAGGAAGTAGATGTAGATGCAATAAAGTCTACTTGGTACTATATCGTGGCAAAATGCAAGACAGAGGATCTGGGAGCAATGCTCATAAATCTTTACATGTGGCAAAGTTGGGTGGCAGTTACAGAATAGAGACAAAAGTAGAAATTGCTGAAAAAGCTCATCAGGTCTGGCAGCACCTGTGGAGGGAATCAGAGTTAACATTTCGGGTCGACTGACCCTTCCTCAGATCCTTCTGTGGACCTGACCCTTATTTAGAATGCCGATCTCAATTTAATGCAGTCCTTCTCGATAACAGGAAAATGAATGTGGTAGAAAGGCAAAGATATCCAGGGATACAAGTGAAGAAATCATTAAAAGCGGAACTGTAGAATGCCAAAGCAATTAAGAATGCTAACAAACTACAAGGGCTTATTTCTTGCAGTATTGAATTCAAAAATACTGAAGTTAAATTTGTATAGGACCCTGGTCAGCTCTGAATATTGTGCACAGTTCTGATCCTTACAGTATATAATGGACTGGAGAACGCACACACATAAAAATTACAAGATTATTCTAAAATAGAGAGATTACCGTGATTGAGAAGGATTCTTTGGAATTTAAAATGTTACAATTTTCAACTTGACCCAGCTTATCGACTTCTAATTTTAATAGGTAGAAGATGGGCTGTCAACCCAGTCCCAGGGGATAAGTGGAGCAATTGACTATTTTAATGAGGATGTATGTTATTTATTTTCTCTCTATTTTTGGTTAAGTTCCAAATGGTAGGGTTTTGTTTTGGGCATTGGGAAACTTGGCTGATAAAAGGAGGTGAGAAATGCTGAATAATCAGGATTCTGATTTCCCAGCACTGGTTGTGGGTCAAGGAGTGGAGGAATGTTTCCCCTCACCCACTCCATGCCCACTTGAAGCTTATCTTGTCGACCACCTCCTCCCCATGGTCAGATACCCTCCCACCGCCCTGAGTCACATGTCTTGCTAAAATCCTTCCTAACTCCGGTCCTGGCTGTATCAATCACCACCCATCTCAAACCTGCCCAGTCTCTGCAATTTCTGACAGTCTGACAATTTGATTGGGTTGCAGACTGGAAATGGGGACAAACAAAATGAAAACTGGATTCTGCCGTTAAATTCAGGGAAGCTGTTCCTTGAGCCCAAAACTGTTTCTTTTCTCTTTTTCAACTTCTGGTGTTTGGCCGTCATTCTTCCTTTATTCACTCAGGAAATTTTTGATTTGGTTTGATTTATTATTGCCACATGTACCTCAGTACAGTGAAAAATTTTGTTTTGCGTGCAGTACAGGTAGGTCATACCATACAAAATACATTAGGGAAATAGAACAGAACGAGGAATACAATGTTACAGCTGCATAGAAGGCGCACAAAGAGTGAGATCAACATTAAATTTAAAATTTAAGAGGTCCATTCCTCGTCTAATAACCGTGGGCAAGAAGCTGCACTTGAAACTTTTGGTACATGTGTTTAAGCTTGTATCTCCTGCCCGATGGAAGAGGTTGGAAGAGATTACAACCAGGGTGGTTGTGGCCATTGCTAGCTAGGGCATCCCTAACTTCCTTTGAGAAAGTGATAGTGAGCTGTCTTCCTGACAGCTGCAGTCCTTGTGCAGTATGCAAGCTCATACCGCTCTTAGGAAGGAAGTCCCAGCGTTTTGACCCAGTGACAATAAAAGACTGGTGACATAGCTGCAAGTCAGGATGATGTGAGAGGCTTGAAGGGGAGCTGGGAAGTAAGTAGTTTTCCTACGTATCTGTTACCCTTCTCCTTTTCTCCTTCTGATGATAGAGGTCACGGATTTGGGACGTACTGTTGAAGGAACCTTGATGAGTTGCAGCAGTGCAACTTGTAGATAGTACATATTGCTGCTTCTGTGAGTCAGTGACGGAGGGAGTGAACGTTGAAGGTGGTGAATGAGGTGCCCAATGAAAACATAGCCTTGTCCAGGATGGCATTGAACATCTCGAGTGTTGTTGGAGCTGCATTCATCCAATCGAGTGCGTAGTGTTCCATCACACTCCTGACTTGTGATGGTGGCAGGCTTTGGGGAGTTCGAGGTGAGTTACTCACGGTTGAATTCTTAGTGTCTGACCTTATCCCACACTACAATATTTAAATGGTTAGTCTAATTCAGTTTCTGGTCAATGGTAACTCCCAGCATGATGATTATTGGAAATTCAGTGACGATACTGCTGCTGAACATCAAGAGAAGAAGTAGGAGAAAATTATTGCAGATGCCGGAATGGTATTTAAAACAAAAAATGCTGGAGATCACAGCAGGTCAGGCAGCATCCATGGAGAGAGAGCAAGCTAATGTTTCAAGTCGAGATGACTCTTCATCAGGGCTGTCATGAAGTGTGGAGGGGACAGAATTTATGCACAGGATGGGAGGGTGGAGTTCTGGGGGAGAAAGGATGTTGATAGTTCAGATTAAGGATTGGGATATGAGAATAGTAGAGCAATGGTATGTCTAAAGGGACAGACAGTCCCACTGGGGTAGAGGCGTGTGTGTGTGTGTGTGTGTGTGTGTGTAGGTGGGAAGAGAGGACATGGTGACAGAGAATGTCATAAGTAAAGCTAAAAGAAAGAGAAGGAATGGGAGTAGGTTCACAGTCTGCTCTATCCAATCTGACAATTAGACACACCATTGTTCGGCCATTCTCACATTCTGATTGCTTAATCTGACTTAATCACCCTCCTGCCCTCCCAAACCGTGCATAAATTCTGCCCCCTCCACATTTCAATTCAGCTCTGATGAAGAGTCATTTAGACTTGAAAATGTTAGCTTGCTTTCTCTCCATGGATGCTGCCTGACCCGCTGTGATTTCCATGCATTTTTTGTTTTCATCAAAAGGTTAGGTTCTCTCTTGTTGAAGGTGGTCATTGCCTGACGCTCATTATTTGTTACTTGTCAGCCCAAACTTGTATATTGTCCAAGTCTTACTGCATTTAGACATAGACTGCTTCAGTCTCTGAGAGTTGCAAATCGTCCTGAACATTGTGTAGTCATTAGCAAATATCCCATTTCTGACAGTATGATGGAGGGAAGATCATCAATGAAGCAGCTGCAGGTGGTTCAGGCTGGAACATTAGTCTGAGGACCGCCTAGGGAGATTTTGTGGGACTGAAAGATTGACTTTCAACAATCACAACCGACTTTCTCTTTCCCTCTTTCCCACTAACTCCAGTTTTGCTTGGGGTTGTTGATGCAGTTGTTGGTCAAATGACACCTTGATGTCAAGGGGCAGAAGCTGGAATTCATCTCTTTTACCCATGTCTGTACCAAGGCTGTCATGTGGTCAGTACCTAAGTATCCCTGGTGGAAAGCAAACTGGGTGTCGGTGAGCAGGTCGTTGCTGAGCAACTGCTGCTTGATAGCACTATTGACAATGCCTTCCAGCACATCCCTGATGATTGAGATTAGACTGATGGGGTGGGATTTGGTCAGGTGGGATTTGGTGAGGTGGGATTTGGTCAGGTGGGATTTGAATAAACAAATGAACAAATGGAAAAGTACAACACAGGTACAGGCCTTTTGGCCCTCCAAGCCTGTGCCGACTATCATGCCCTAATTAATCTAAAAACAAACCTACCATTTTCCAATCTGTGTCCCTTTATTCCCTCCCTAGTCATGTACCCATCTAGGTGCCTCTTAAGTGTCTTCATTGTGACCGCTTCCACCACCTCTTCTGGTAGAACATTCCAGGCAGCTACCACTCTCTGCGTGAGAAACTTCCCTCGCACGTCTCTCTTAAACTTTCCCCCTCTGACCTTGAACTTGTGCTCCTTTGTAATTGAAACTACAACCCTGGGAAGAAGCCTCTGACTATCCACCCTACCTATGCCTCTCATAATTTTGTAGACCTCTATTAGGTCACCTCTCAGCCACCGTCTTTCCAGTGAAAACAATCCTAGTCTTTTTAACCTTGCCTCATAGCCAGTGCTCTGGAGATTTTTTGTGGACACAACAATTTCCCACATTTCTGGGTAGATGCTGGTGCTACATATGACTGGAACAGCTTGGCTAGGGGCACAGTAGGTTTGGGAGCACAAGTGCTTTGCTGAAATGTTATCAGAGTGTCCCGTACTTTCAGGCAAATTTGATATTACATGGAGTGAAAAGTATAGTCTGATGACTGGCATCTGTGGCATTGGCGACCTCCATCTGCTCAGCACTCCTGTTTGAAGGTACTTGCAATGCTTCAGCCTTGTCTTTTGTACTGATGTGCTGGGCTTGCCCATCTTTGAGGATTGGAGGACCCTCCTCCAAGTAAGTGTTTAATAATCCACTCGCATTAACAGCTGAATGTTGGAGGATTGCGAGAGTTTAGATCGAATCCAGTGGTTATTGGATCGCTTAGCTCTACCTCCTATTTTGGCATGTATGTATTGGTGCTCATGGTAGAACCCATGATTTTTGAGTCCATTAGTATTACATATGCCAACAATTGGTGGAAATTGTAATATTCAAGGAACAGAAAGTTCCTAGGGATTGCTACATTTGTCGATTCCAAAAAAAGTTATTGTCAATATTGCTGAGGAGCAAGGAGGGGGTTGTGAGGTTTTCATCAGGTCACGTAAAACAGTTCACAGAGCACTGAAAAGCAATTCAAAGGTTACAGTCAATTAGAGTCAGACAGGGAGTCAGCGGCAGGCTCCAAGCAGTCAAGTGCTGCTGAGAAGGTCACTGGCTGTATATAGTTGGGCTCAGGGAGAAGTTCCAAGATGGTTGGATAGCTCTGTGCAGCTAGGACTCAATGGAGCCAGCAGATGTTATCTAAGTGCTGGAATGGTGGTTCAGGAATGTCCCGGAAGCTGTGAGCAGCTCAGAAGAAGCCTGTAAGGAACTAATACTTCAGTACAGCAGAGAGTAGGGGATGAAAATTTGTTTGGTGAAGCTGAGCAAGGGTAGAGTTCAGAAAACAATCCATACGAGTACTAGCTTGGGGAAGCTGGGAGTTTGTGAAAGGTTGGAGTTGTGTCTGTGAGTAGGGACTGCAGTGCAGTTCAAAACATACAGGGGAAAAGAATAGAAGGATAAAGTAGTCTTTATTGTCACGTGCACGTGAATGAGTGCAGTGAAAAGTTTGTGCTGTCGCTGCTTTGGTGTACCTAGGTACAGATACTTAAAGTGTTTGTTACAGAATTGAAAGAGTAAAATAAAAAGTTTAGAATAGGAATACAAAGTCTTAAAAAGTAAAAATATAGTCCCGGTAAAGGCGGGTGAGTTTCTAGAATATGAGCAGCTATTGAGGCAGCCCTTAATGGATTGCCTTGAGAAGCAGTTTGGAAGGTAGACTCTCGGAAGAGAAAAATTTGAATCTCTTGCAAAGTTTTAATGAGATTTGACAAACCACAGTGTCATGAACATCTGAGGGGGTACTAAAAAATCTATGGGACCTGCATTGATAGCATTTGCTATTTCTTGTCCTCTGTGGGGCATTCAATCACAGTTTGTTTTTTTACCTATATTTTACTTAGGTTAATTCTGATGTTAGAATATATGTTGTATATGTCCTAGATTGTGTTAGAATTCTGACTTTGTATCGCAAATTTTACTGTCGCTTGTTCAAAACCATGGAATAAGGTGGCTTTATTCCCTTCGTAAGTACCTGGGATCTCGAATTTTGTCCACTTAAATAAAAACTTACAGGTCTCAAGCCAGATTGTACCATAAATTATTATAATCTTCACTAGGTTGACATCTCTTTTTGAGGTATGCCTGGTGCTGCTCCTGGCATACCATCTGCACTCTTCGTTGAGCCAGGGTTGATTCTCCTGGCATGATACTAATGGAGGAGTGAGGGATATGCTGGTCATTTTGTTGATGCTGACAGCCCATAGTGCCTCATGGGTGCCCAGTTCTGAGTTGCTAGATGAATTGAAAATCTATCCCAATGGTAGTGCTGCACAACACAATGGAGGGTATCTTCAATGTGAAGATTGAAGGTTCCATAAGAATGTCACTCCTCCTGAAACTGTCATGGATACTTTCATCTATAGCAGGTGAGGACAAGTTGAAGTAAGTTTGTTCCCTCTGTTACTTGCCTTACTAACTTCCACAGATCTTGTCTTGCAGTTATGTCATTTAGGACCCCACCCACTCAGTTAGTAGCTTTTTTTTCTTCTTTATTCATTCATGGGATGAGGGCAGCATTTATTGCCCATCCCTAATTGCCCAGAGGGTAGTTAAGAGTCAACCACATTGCTGTGGGTCTGGAGTCCCATGTTGGCCAGACCAGGTAAGGATGGCAGTTTCCTTCCCTAAAGGACATTAGTGAACCAGATGGGTTTTTCCCCTGACAATCGACTCGTGGTCATCATTAGATTCTTAATTCCAGATATTGATTGAATTCAAACCACCATCTGCCATGGCGGGATTCAAACCTGGGTCCCCAAATGTTACCTGGGTCTCTGGATTAACAGTCCAGCGATAATGCCACTAGGCCATTGCCTCCCTGGTGTTACTGAGCCACTCTTGGGGATAGGCATTGAAATCCGCCAACCAGAGAATACTCTGTGCCCTTGTCATCCTCAGTGCTTCTTCAAATTTGTGTTCATTACGGAGAAAGAGGGATTCATCAGCTGAAGTTGGGGCAAAGGGTGGTAATGATAAGAGGTTCACTTGACCATCTTTGACCCGATGCCATGATATTTCACACGGACTGGAGTCTGTGTTAAGGATATGTAATATTTCCCCATTAGATTTTATAATCAGTAAGGAGTAAGTTCATCACTCAGAGAACAATTCAAACTCACTGGTGAGCCACCATGGGCAAATTGCTTCCAAAAAGGAAAGTAGATGGTTATGTTACAGAAAATAAATAGGCTGAGAGGCAGATGGAGCAGAAGAAAGCATGTAAGTACAAACATGGACTACAATCATAGAATCCTTACAATGCGGAAAGAGATCATTTGGCCCACTGAGTCCATGCCAACCCTCCGAAGAGCATCCAAACCCAGCCCCGTACCCTATCCCAGTAACTCTGCATTTTCCATGGCTAATCCACCTGGTCTGCACATCCTTGTACGCTATGGACAATTTAGCATGGCCAGTCCATCTAACGTCCACATCTCTGGACAGTGGGAGGAAACCAAAGCACCTGGAGGAAATGGATGCAGGCACAGGGAGAATGTGCAAACTCCACACAGACTCCCCAAGGCTGGAATCAAACCCAGAGATCTGCCACTGTGAGGCAGCAGTACTAACCAATGTGCGACCATGCTGCCCTCAGTAGGGTTGAATGTCCTATTATGCTGCATGTTCTGTGAGACCAGGGATACACTTGGATCAAATCTGGGATCATGCCTGCATACTTTGCAGTATTATCAGCTCATGTAAACATCAGTGGTTCGAAGCTGTTGGGTCCCTTCTGAATCTTGAAATCCTTAAATGGGTCACCTTGGAATCACTTGTCCATTTAAAACTGTTCCGTAACTTTACTTTCTAATACCTGGAATCAACACATTCATTGCCCTAAACTCTCGAGAGAAATACCTTTCTGCCTGTGTGTAGGCAACCAAAACTTCATGAGAGATTTCACATGGAATCTATAGGCAGCAACCCATTAACCACATTTAAAGTTCAATGCTGCTCTTTCCCCTATGTAATCCAATATCTTATTTCCCTCTATACTGGTTGGTGAACCAAATGGTCTTTTCTTATTCGATACTTTTTAATAATGTCCTTAACTCTAATAATTGCTGAAACTATAATTACCGAAAATATAGGACCTTTATTACTGACAAAAAGCAGAGATTTCTATTTCAACGAATTTGATTCTATTGCAAGGCCCAGAAGTGAAAGGGCAGGTTCCAAATTCGCTATGTCTCCTTGAATTATCAATGTGATTCATCTTTAGATTTACTATTCTATAAAGTTGCATTAGGTCTGGTTAAAGTTCCAGTGCCAAATATTGTTCACATCCGTCTGCTTCCTATTTCCAACTGCCAAGTTTTCTTATTTACTCTCGAGTTGCACACTTTTCTGTGCATAAATGAAAGGGAGGCAGAAATTATAACCCAACATATAATCCCTCAGTGGCTTTGGTGTATACTTACGTTTTGACTGTTTGTCCCAAATCATATTTGTCTGTTACGTCCGAGGGGTTATTGTAATCCTTTTTGTCACCGAGCGTTATGCAGCCAAAAGGCATTGCTGCTGTTAGTCTGCAAAGAAAGCAAATCCAAAGCAATTAGTGAGGAAGTATAATCGACGATGCTATAGCTTTTAAGAAGTGTATTTTATCCTGTTGTTTTCTGATGAGCGGTTTTAAGATAGAGGCGTAGAGGTGTCTATTTGAATTCAATAGAGTAAACAGCTTGAGAAGCCCTGGAGTTCTTTTTTAACAGTAGAAACAGCCTGAATGGGTGGTGTGAAGCCTCCCCAGAGCCAGGATTTTTAGTTTTAGCTTTTCAGTAGCAGTTGCTGCTGGTGTTTTGAAGCCGGATGTGGAAGCTGGTTTTCCTCTCCCTGTTACAGTTAAAAACTGGGGGATGTCTTCCTGCTGTTGGAATTGCATGTGAGGCAAGCTATTTTACTATATTTACCTTTGCCAAGGGCGTGTTTGTGGGATGTTGCTATATTGGAAACGTTACTGTTTAGTAGTTAAATAACCTATTATTCTGTTAAGTTTTCTGAGAGAGTTAAGTTATTCCAATTTCTTCTTTCTTTTATTGTATTTCAACTATTGTGTATGAATAAAGTGTGTTTTCCTTCAAACCTGGTAGTTTGACCAATCGAATTGCATCCAGAATGCAACGCCTGGCACATGCCTTTGAAATAAGAAAAAATTAGGATCTAAGCTATCTTCATATATTTTGAGGGGATTTGGTCTGGTCCATAACATGTATTGCGTATAAAGATGTTGGACTTACAAATTATCTCTGCAAGTTCTATGCAGACGCAGCATTGTTATTTTATCCAATTTACATTCCAACAACATTCCAACATAGAGTCATATAGCACAGAAACAGACCCTTCGGCCCAACTTGTCCGTACCAACTAGGTTTCCTAAACTGAACTGGTCCCATTTCCCTGCACTTGGCCCATATCCCTCTAAACCTTTTCTATCCGTGTACCTGTCCAAATATCTTTAAAGTGTTGTGATTGTGCCTGCCTCTACCACTTCTTCTGGCAGCTCGTTCCATATATGCACCACCCTCTGTGTGATTCCTATTCAAACTGAAATGACAGTGAACTGCAAGAACTCATAATAAAAGGCGGTGACTAACAAATAGATGGAAGAGCTTTTTGAAACCAAGGCCATGAAAGATTACGTTGTTGACACCAAAAATTGGAAGCCAGAAAAGTGGCTACAGAGAGAATATTTCCTCTTGTGGGAGAGATCATAACTAGAGATCAAAATAGAAAGCTGGTCAGCAAGGTGTCCAATATGCAATTCAGAAGAAACATTATCAGCCAAAGAGTGGTAAGAATGTGGAGCCCACTATCATAGGGGGTGGTTGTAGCCCAAGTCCAACCTGTTTGCGTGAGAGGGAAATTTTTTTTTCTCACCAGGTTAATCATCTTCCAGATAGGTCAAAATGTGGCCAGAACATGTTGTCAATTCTACGGATAACAGTCTGTTCAGAGGTTCTTTGTGCTGCCAGATACGGTTGCATTGCTAGTGGTGATCAATCCGACAGAGCATTCAAAATTGCAGCATGATCCTTTCACTTGCTGAAAAATGTTGGTAAGATAATATCTTTGAGCATATCAAGAGACACCACATGAATGAAAGGCTGTTGTCTTTTATACAACAGCACTGAAAAGGACTCAACCTGGCAGTGGTCAAAACATTGCTAACCAGTCTTAGACTGATACAGCACGGGTCAGCACTCAGCTCATGTACTAGATCTTTGAACGGGTGACCTAACCAGCCTCACTCCCCTACGCTTTTCTCCCCTATGCTGCATGTTTTTCCTTTCAAATACATATCTGACGACTGAATGTGTACTGTTAGCGCCCTTTCTCCCCCAGCTCTCCCCACACCACCCCAAAACCCGCCATTACATAAATGCTGTCCCCTCCACATTTCACATCAGCTCTGATGAAGAGTCATCTGGACTCAAAACATCAGCTTGGTCTCTCTCCCCATGGATGCTGCCTGGCCTGCTGAGATCTCCAGTATTTTTGTTTTCAGTACAGATTCCAGCATCTGCAGTAATTTACTCCTTCATATCTACCTGCCTTGATTACTGACCTTCCTGGGAATGAAAGCAGTTCCTCCTGATCTGCCCTATCAAACGCTGCATAATATTGAACACCGATATTCAATCTTCCTTTGTGAACATGTTAAATGATTCCAGTTCCCTGGAATAGTATGTGAGGACCCTGCTCAGTGGAGACAGTAGACCGACAATAGAACGGTATTGATAAAATTGGAATGTTTCTATTGGCTTCCATTTCAACCCAGTTGTTAATTAATTGAATAAAAATGGGAGCAGCTTACAAGACCTTTGACCTGTTTCAGACGGAATTGTTATGTGTACTTTTTCTTTTTAATTTTATACTGAAATCAATACTGTAACAAAAATGGGTTTTGCAAGATGGCAAAATAAATATGACCGGAAACTCAAGGCTCCTTACTGTTACTGACATTGCCTTTTAAATAAGGTACGTAGAAAGTCCAAATGAAATCATAAGGAATCTTTGTACATGCAGCTACAATGCAAGTGAAATATCCACTGAACAAGGATTTCACTATTACCCTTAATTGACTTCAGACTTCATGCTTATAGTCATATAGTAATAATTTTCAATTAATCACGTTTTAATGACAAGGTCACTGAACTGACCACCTTAGCTACTGGCTACCTCACGGTGTGAGATTCAACACCCTTTCTCCCAGTTAAAACTGGGTTGAGCATGATCTAGAATTTTGGTTCATCTATTGTTCCTCCTGTCCTCTTTTCCCAGGGTAGAACCATGGACTTCCATTGGATTGGTGCACACTTGTGGCCAAAGTAGTGTAGTGGTTTGCCATTGCCTTCTGCGGGATGGCTGACCAGGAAACTCGCTCACTCTTACCACCTGCCATATTTACAAACTGACAATTGACCTGCTTGGCCATGTGATGGGTACAACTTGCCTGACTACCAAGTCCTGGTGTGGGAATCAAACCCAGAGAATCTGGGCCAGATACAGGGTGCTATCCATTGAACCACAAGACGTTGACCTTAAATGCAACACATGGGAACACGTAAAGCATTTGTATCAACATCTGCCTCCTCAGTCCCATCTGAGTCAACTTTGTTGACGTTCATGCAATCATAGAATCCCTACAGTGTGGAACAGGCCATTCGGCCCATCGAGCCCACAGTGACTCTTCAAACAGCATCCCACACAGACCCACCCGATCCAGAAAACCCTGCATTTTCCATGGCCAATCCACCTAGTCTGCATATCTTTGGACTGTGGGAGCACCTGGAGGAAACCCACACAGACATGGGGAGAATGTGTAAATTCCACACAGACAGCCACCTAAAGGTGGAATCGCCCCCAGGTCCCTAGTGCTGTCGGGCAGCAGTGTTAACCACTGAGCCACCGTGCCACTCGACTCTGTGAAAACATTGAATGACAAAGCAAGAGTGAAGGGCTGAATGGCCTACTCCTGCTCCTACTTTCCATATAAGTATAAAATGATACATCCAACTTTACACAGTTTTACCTACACTATATACTGGGTTAATGAAGATATGTAAATTACATTTGTGACAGAAAGATAACATTTCACAAGCAGATTGCATGTCTCACAATTTGAGGATGTCACGTCGGTTTTGGTGTCATGAAACAAGACTGGTGTTGTGAAGCCAAGGCACAATTGTGCTGGGGAGTGAAAGCCTAACCAATTTTGGATGTGCACTGACATTATAAACAACTTTTAGCTAAGGTATAAATAAGTTGATAAAAGGGTTAAGTTTACTCCGCACTGCTCCAATGAGTCTGTTGCTGCCACAGCCATGGGAAAGGGGCATTCTGTTTGAAATTTCCCATGTTCCTGAGAGCCAACAATGCCACCACCCCCCACCCAACTCACCCACCTCTGGCTGCTTTGAAGAAACTGTTTGTATTAACAGGGGAGACAGTAACCGGAGGACACACGTTTAAAATAATTGATGATAATGCTTGGATGTGGGTTGTTATGATCTAGAAGACATTGCCTAAAAGGGTGACAGAAATAGATTCATTAATAACTTCCAAAATAGAATTACATATCCGCTTAAAAAGAAAAATAAAAAATACACAGCCATAGAGGAAGTGCAGAGGAATTGGACTAATTGGTAGCTCTTTAATAAACTATTAGAGAGTTGATGGGCTGACTGGCCTCCTTGCAGTGTTGCATGATTCAATGATCCTTTGCGAGAGATTGCCCTCTTAGT
Source organism: Ginglymostoma cirratum (assembly GCA_024137785.1). Taxonomy (NCBI): domain Eukaryota; kingdom Metazoa; phylum Chordata; class Chondrichthyes; order Orectolobiformes; family Ginglymostomatidae; genus Ginglymostoma; species Ginglymostoma cirratum. The sequence goes on from JAHRHZ010000065.1 coordinate 10,613,635, forward strand.
GTTGTAGCGATTAGCTTGAGGTAGCCATTTAAGTTGGATTCTAAAATTGATAGACATTCACCCCATGTCCCACTCTGGGCTGAATAAATTTGAGTTAAATATTAGTTTGGTATAAAGAGAACTGCTAAGTGTTCAAGATAAAAACATAGTGGGTGTAAAACGCATAGGTCACATTGTCCTTTTTTGACTCCAGGGACAAATGACAAATCCTGCTGCTCGGTCCTCTGCATATGTTCTACATTTCCATGTCAGGCTGAACAAGAACAGTGCATCCTTATAAATAATGCATGAGGAATCACAATGTTGCAGTTGGTATTGCATATTAGTAAGTTAAAGGAGATGGATATCTTTAAATTATGCAGTTTTGCCCTATGTATCAGATGGATGTTCGGCTTGTCTTTCATTTCCAAATTCTTAGCAGATCACTAGTTGACCCCAGAATGCTCTCAAGTGTGGTGGGTAAACATATGAACATCAGACCTTACCATTTAGGAGGGGCTTTGGGCCATTTGGCCCTTCAAACCTGCTCTACCATTCAAAAACATTTGGCTACACTTTGTCATTATTGATCAGTGCATTGAGTATAGGAGTTGGGATGTCATGTTGCGGCTGTACAGGCCATTGGTTAGGCCACTTTTAGAATACTGCGTTCAACTCTGGAGTCTAGGAAAGATGTGAAACTTGAAAGGGTTCGGAAAAGATTTACAAGTGTTGTTGCCAGGGTTGCTGGGTTTGAGCTATAGGGAGAGGCTGAATAGGCTGGGACTATTTTCCCTGGAGCATCAGAGGCTGAAGGGTGACCTCATAGAGATTTATAAAATCATGAGGAGCATGGATTGGGTGAACAGTTAAGATCTTTTCCCCAGGGTGGGGGAGTCCAAAACTAGAGGGCATAGGTTTAAGGTGAGAGAGGAAAGATTTAAAAGGGACCCATGGGGCAACTTTTTCACACAGAGTGTGGTGCGTGTATGGAATGAGTTACCAGAGGACGTGGTGGAGTCTGGTACAATTACAGCATTTAAAAGGTGTCTGGATGGGTACATGAATAGGAAGGGTTTGGAGGGATGTGGGCCAATTGCTGGCAAATGGGACTAGATTAATGTAGAATATCTGGTCAGCACGGATGAGTTGGACCAAGGGGTCTGTTTCCATGCTGTGCAGCTCTATAACTCTGACTCTGGCTGTGGTCTTAGCCCCACTTTCCTGCCTGAGCCCTTGCCTTCCCTAACCCAAACTCACCTCTATCAAAAATCTACCTAATTCTGTGTCAAATAATTCCAATGATCCTGACTCCACTATTTTCAGGGCGAGAGAATGTCACAGACTAACAACTGACAGAGAGAAATCAACTCTTCCTCACTGTCTTAAAAAAAGCCCATTTCTTGTTCTTAACTTATATCTCCCAGTTCTAGCCTCCCCATAAGAAGAAACATCCTCCCAGTATCCTCCCTTAGGACTGTATATGTATATTTTAATAAGATCACCTCTCATTCTTCTAAACTCTCATGTGTTACACTTGCATTACTAGTGTGTAAGTAACTACAAAACAGGAATTTATTTCAAAACCATCAATGAATGAAATAAAATCATAACATCTTACATTTACAGTTATTTTAATCAACCTGTTTATGACACTCCTCAAGGGCAGTGGAATTTGAAGCTTCTAGTCAAAAAAAAGCTCTACACACCTTGCATTCATGGCATGCATTTCAGCCAATTAACTACCTTGTCAATTACGTTCCGTCTAATTGTTTCTCTTCAGTATGGACTTCTGAGATCCATGCGAGTAACGGCTTTCGAAAACAGAAGTCAATGTGTTGGCACACTGATTGCCTTTCATGGACCCTCAGGCAGCTTATACGGCCATCAGGCAGCATTGCTTGTCATGTGTAGTCCCTTTCATACATGCATCCAATTTTCACACAGCATTGCCCCACAAACAGCGGTGATGTGAATGGCCACTTAATGTTTTGGGCATTTATTGAGGGATAAATATCAGCCAGGGCTCTGAGAGAAAATAGCAATCAAGTTACATCAGTGAAATAGACACTGCAACTAAGACTAGGGGAAATAAGTCTTTTTTCTTTGTGATCTTAACCTATGCTTCCTTTTCCCAACCCAAGTCCTTTCTACATCATCTATTGGATGGTGCAATCTCCAACATTAACCCTTTTAGATACATTACCTTATACAACATGTAACTCCCAGATAAGTAAGTCAGAATGGTCTGACTTTAATTTGGAGTTGGAGATTTTTTTGGAAGGTCCCAGGGAGCAGGGGAATTGCCCATCGGATGCCCAGATATTCCATGCATTGATAATTCTGTGGGGTCATGCCTGCATCTTGTATTGCACATCCAGTTTGGATACCTACCCAGAGCCAGAAGACCTGCATCATTAAATTTTTTCATTTAAAAAAGTCCAAGCCTCTGTCGAAACCATTAACTGGGTCAATCCACTGGTGTTTGGAGGGCTGGAGCAATGTGACAAGTTACATTACTCCATTTTGTTCAGCCAAATCAGACGTTAATTTTCAAAAACACAAAGTGCAAACACTTGGAATCATAGTGTCAGAACGGAAACAGGCCCAACTCGCTTTGTGAAGTATTGAAGACAAGCTGCATTTTTGGAGGTGACATCTATCAGACAAGAAGTTAAGTCAAGGGCTCCATGACTTATAGTTCCTTTGGCCATTTGCTGTGTCCATGCAAGGTATAGAGCAGGAGCCTAAGCCTCTGATACAATGCTCTCAAGTGTGCAGGTTCGCTATCTTTTTGAATGGGTCTGCCACAGTACACATTGGGAACACTTTAAACGCCAGCTAAAATATTTAAATAACTCGTCCCATACTTATTAAGGTGGCTTACACTTAGTTTACTGCAAATAGTAGGAAAATTGACATCAAATCCAGAACAAATACAAATGTTTCCAACAATATTGTTCAATTGGGGTTTAATAGTGAACAGAAGCAATTAAAATTATGGAGGACAGTCTGTGAACTTGCCTCCTGCAAATTAAATCTGCAAGTTGTCTGCTGCATTGATATGTCAGGCATGTTCCAAGCAGATGCAGGTTTACTTTGAGATAACACCTCAGTCTCAACATTAAGCAGGTCTATTCCCATCTGTGTTACTTCCAGCATCTTCTTTTGTTGTTGATGGCTCAATTTAGTCTTTGAAAATGTGTTCTGCAATTCCACCAAATGGATGTACTTTTTTTTATTCCAAAAGCCAACATTAATCCCCCAATTTTCTGCTGAGTTCATGGTTCTCAGATCAACATCCAATTCTTACTACAAATGCTAATCTATCAGTGGTGTGGCTCTCAGTGCAAGGGACTAACCAGGCCAAATAACTGACTAGACACTTTAGAGCAATCTTAACATAGTGGGAAAGAAACTGGACTTCTTCAAATAAACTCAGACTTTGAAGTTACGGGAAAAAGCAGGGTCAGGGCACTAGATAATTTGCACCGGCACAGATACATTGTCTATGACTTTGGGCCTAATGCTAGAAAGTGTTGATTTAGTGTAGTAGACTCAATGGGCCGAAGGGCCCATCTAAAGAACGGTTCCAACTTGCAACGTCAACTTTCCTGCTCCTCTGATGATGCCTGGCCTGCTGTGTTCCTCCAGCTTCACACTGTGTTATCTCTGACTCCAGCATCTGCAGTTCTTGCTATCTCTGGGCCAAAGGGCCTGTTCGGTTCAGTATGATTCTTTGAGACATAGAGTCGTCAACTCATACAGCACGGAAGCAGACCCTCTGGTCCAATCTGTCCACATAATCTCAAACTAAACTAGTCCCACCTGCCTGTCCCTGGCCCATATCCCTCCAAACCTTTCCTATTCATGTACTTATCCGAGTATCTTTTAAACATTGTAACTGTACCTGCATCCACCACTTCCTCAGGAAGTTCACTCCACACGTGAACCACCCTCTGCGTAAAAACATTTGCCTCTCATGTCTTTTTTAAATCTCTCTCCTCTCACCTTAAAATGTACCCTCAGTCTTGAAATCCCCCATCCTAGGGAAAAGACAACCACCATTAATGATGGGCTGAATCTCCTCCATTTGTGCTGTGACCAGTCTATGATTCTAGAATGTTTTTATTGCACATGCAGAGATAAGAGGTTCCTGGTTATGAATTGTTGATATGTAGGAAATATGAAAGGCTACTTGTACACTGATCTCTCACACCCGAGTTTGGATTTAACGCAAGCTCATGGGGTGATTTTTAAAATTCATTCAAAAGATGTGGGCATCACTGACAAGACTTGGATTTATTGCACATCCCTAGTTGCCCTCAAGAAGGTGGTGGCACTGAATTGACTTTGTGAGGTATTGCCATCTATGAAGATGCTCCCACAGCAGTGTCTGGGAGGATCAGCTGGGCTTTGAACAAGTGGCGATGATGGTACAGCAATATGTTTCTAAAACAGGCAGGTTCAGGTCTTTGAGGTCATGATATTCCTTGTCCTTCTAACCAATAGTAGTCATGGGCTTGTGTGGTGCTATCAAAGAAGCCTTGGTGAGTTGTTACTGTACAGTCATGATACAGTGCCAATGTCAGAGACAGTATCAGGGTACCAAATTCCATTGTACTCACAATGTATGTCCCCTGGACCATGGAAAGGCTTCAGAGAGTCAGGAAGTGAGCAACTCACTGCAGAATAGCTAGGTACTGACCTGTCCTGGTATTTATGTGGCTGATCAAATGAAACATCTGGTCAGTTGTGATCCCCAGAACATGGATGAAGAGGGAGGCAGTGGTGGATTTTTTACATTTATTCACAGAATGTGGCTAGGCCAGCATTTATGCCCATCTCTACCACGTTGCTGTGGGCCTGGAGTCACATGTAGGCCAGACCAGGTAAGGATGGCAGTTTCCTTCCCTAAAGGACATGGGTTTTGAAGACAATCGACAATGGATTCATGGTCATCATTAGACTCTTACTTCCATATTTTTATTGAATTCAAATTCCACCACCTGCTGCGGCAGGATTTAAACCTGGGTCCCCAGAACATTACCTGGGTCTCTAGATTAACGGTCCAGCGATAATACCACTACGTTGTTGCCTCCCCTAAATGCATTGAATGTCAAGAGGAGATGGTTGAATTCTCTCCTGATGGAGGTGACCATTGCCTGGCATGAATGTTACTTACCATTTACCAACCCAGACTGAATTTCCTCCAGCCTGTCCTTTGTTTGGGCTCTTGTTACTTTAGTGTCCGAGGGGTTGCGAATGGAATTGAATATAATGCAACCATCACTTCTGATCACTTGATGGGAGGGTGGGGGTGGGGAAAGGTCAGTGTTGTAGCACCCGAAGATGGTGAATCTTGGACCACTGCCCTAAAGAATTTCAGCGTGGTCCAGTAGCTGAGCTAATTGACCTCCAACGTTCGCAACCAATGTGTTTTGTGTTAGTTGAGACTCTAGCCAGTGGAGAGTTTCTCCCTAATTTTGACTGATTTCAATTCTACTGGGACTGCTTGCTGCATCCTTGTTAAAGTGCTTCTGTGTTAGTGTCAAGGGCAGTCACTCTCACCAGTTCTCTGGAATTCAGCTGCTCTGTGAGCGTTTAGACCGAGGCTGTAATGAGGTCAGGAGACAAGCGATCCTGGCAAAATCCAAAGTTATGGTGAGCTTGTTATTTGTAAGTAAGGTGCACTCCATAACACGAATCAAAATTTCCTTTCATCACTTTGCTGGTGCTTGAGAGTAGAGTGGGCAGTAAATAGCTACATTTATTTGGTTTTTTGTGGATATTTATATACATATCTAAAGTAATCAAAAATACAAATAGTACAGAATGTATGATTTGCATCCATATCACCTGCAGCAATTATCGACTGACCTCATTTGTTTAGAAAAATATTATCCAGAAAGGAGGAATGATTATTCATAGTTTGATGCAGATAATTGAATCCATTTTTGAAGTTTGACTCTGATCAAAGACAACCCAAAAGGTCACAACATGAGGTTAGAAACAAAATATTCCTAAATGTTCAGCTCTCTAAGACCAATGTATTGAACATCATGATAGTTGGAAAGTTTGGGACTACAACCTTACTGGGTCAAAATCCTGGAACTCCTTACCTAAAATACGCTTGGCTTTAACACTGTCTACTTACATTTCATATGCAGTGGTTCAAGAATGTGCCTGACCGCCACCTTTTCAAGGGTCATTAGGGATGGGTAATCAATGTTGTCTCAGCCAGAGATAATAGGTGGAGGCAATGGCCTGGCAGGAATGTCACTAGACTTTTAGTCCAGAAACTCAGCTAATGTTCTGAGGACTTGGGTTCGAATCCTGCCATGGTGATTGGTGAATTTTGGATTCAATCATAATCTGAAACTAAGAATCTAATGATGTCCATGATGTCAGAAAAACCCATCTGGTGCACTAATGCCCTTCAACTCATCCTAACCTGGTTTGGCTTACATGTGACTCCAGACCCCCAGCAAAATAGTTGACTCTTAACTACACTCTGAAATGGCCTGGCAAACCACTCAGTTCAAGGGTAGTTAGGGGTGGGCAATAAATACTGGCCAGCCAGTGACACCCACATCCCGCATGTGAAAAAAAAAGCCAGATTCACAATCTATGAAAGGATAAAAGAAAACATAATGACAATTGACTGCATAAACTTTTCCTGCTTAAAACATAATGACTTCCGGCCAGTGCTGGTATCGCACTGGAAGAATGATGAAACTATAGTGTGTCAATTGTATCTAATCAGTGTCCATTATGATTGTGGACACAGGAAGTTATAACAGAAGAAGTGCACAGGATGTCTGTGCTATTTTTTAGATGGGCTTCAGATTAAAATGAATGCTGGTCTTTATAGCCAAGCCTAAAATACAGCGTTAGAGTCAATCAATCTACACTATTCTAGAGAGATTATGTTGAGTAAGTTAGGACAGAGCCTGGCCTTGATCTGGGATGGAGACTAGAGATGAAAATCGCAACAAATGAAACACTTTAATAACTATTTCACAGATTGAGCCAGAGTTCTGTATTTTGAAGATGTTAAGTTCATCAGTCTATTCCATTTAACCCCTGAATGCAGGAAGGCAAAAAAAAAACAGTAGCAGGAGGAGGCCTATTCAGCCCCTTGAGCCTAACCCACCATTTGAGAAGAACATGGCAGATCTGATTGTGGCCACAATATCTCTTTCCAGTCTGCCACTCTCCATCATCTTAGAACCTTATATTCCAACAATATATCCAAGTTGGCCTTGAGAATATTCATTGAGTCAGCCTTCACTGTTCACTGGTGAAGAGAATTCTATAGACTAACAACTCACTGAGATTAAAAAAAGACCTACTCATCTCAGTTTAAAATAGGAAAGCCATGATTTTCAAACAGTGCCATTTTGTTCCAGAGTCTTCCAAAGGGAAACAGCCATTCAGCATCTATCCTGTCAAGTTCCCTCAGATTCTTATACGTTTCCTGCCAGATGGAATACAATGTGGGAAAAATGTCAGGTTATAAACTGTAGCGGGAAGAATGGAAAAGCTGAATATTATTTAACTGGAGGAAGATTGCAGAAAGCTGCAGCATGGAGGGATTTGGGGGTCCTAGTACTTGAATCACAAATAAACTAACTTCAAAGTTCAGCAGGTAAAGGGGAAGGCAAATGGACCATTGGCCTTTATTTCAAAAGGAATGGAGTACAAAAGTAGGAAAGTCTGCTAAAACTATACAAAGCCTAGTCAGATCACCGCTGAAATACTGAGACCATAAGGCCAGAAGAAATAGGAAAAGGAATAGGCTATGCAATCCCTCGAGCCTGCTCCACCATTCAATAGGATGATGGCTGATCCAACTTTCCTCAAGTGCATTGTCTTCCCTTTCCCCATACCCTTGATTTCCTTACTGATCACGAATCTATCAATCTCAGTCTTAAACCAATCAGCATATTTTGTTCACAGTGTAACAATGTTGTTCCCCTTTACATTGGGATTGTTGTGAATTATCCTAGTGAGTGCAAGATTAAAAGCTTTAACAAAGTGTATTTTTTCAACAATATTCAAGTTCTGTATGACAATTATAACATTAACTATTGAAATAAGAACGCGCTGGACGTTTTCTGAAGACGGATTCCCGACCTGAAATGTCAGCTTTCCTGCTCCTCTGATGCTGCCTGGCCTGCTGTGTTCATCCAGCTCCACACCTTGTTATCTCAGACTCCAGCATCGGCAGTTCTCACTATCTCTACAGTAGGTCAGCAGCTTCTGCCGATAGAGCACCTAAAGTTACAGACAAATTCCCTCTTTTCCAGAACTTCAGAAGTTTTCCTCTGACCTATATCAAAGGTCAATGACCTGAAGCATTAACCCAGTTTTGCTCTCCAGAGATGCTGTCTGATCTGCTGAATATTTTCCAACATTTCTTTCTGTTCTTAATTCAAATTCACAGCATCTTTAGTATTTGGCTTTAAGTTTACTGGAAAATATTGAAGGCATAGCCATGTTACCTTTCGCTGAGTGGCATTGTGCATGTTTGCAATGTTTCAGTTTAAGTTGCAAATAAAAACAACCAGATGCAAGTCCAACCTGACGTGTGTTATTTTCAAAATTGACAAGGAACCTTTAGAAAATTAAAAATATGGAGTTATTGTTAAAAAAATCAATTGTGAATATTTTTCCGATTAACCAAAAGATATGCACACCTAATTTGGAGAGTCTTAGAGTCATACAGCATGGAGACAGATCCTTTGGTCCATGCCAGCCATTATCCCAAACTAAACTAATGCCACGTGCCTGCATTTGGCCCATATCCCTCCAAACCTTTCCTATTCATGTACTTATCCAAATGTCTTTTAAACATTGTAACTGTACCCGTAATCACCACTCTGGAAGTTCATTCCACTTGCGAACCACTCTCTGTTTAAAAAAGTTGTCTCTGATGTACTTTTTAAATCTTTCTCTTCTCGACTTAAAAATATGCACCCTAGTCTTGAGATCCCCCACCTGCTATTCAGCTTATCTATACCCCTCATGATTTTCAAAACCTCGACAAGGTCAACCTCTTATACTCCAGGGAAAAATGTCCCAGCCTATCCAGCCTCTCATTATAACTGAAGCCGTCTATTCCTGGCAACCTCCTGATAAATAGAGAGACAGCGAGAGACAGTGAGGGAGAAAACATGACAGTGGAAGCATGTAACTGGCACCACATCCTATCTGGTGGTGCTGACCGTACCATATGGTAAGTAAATGACTATTATCCCAAAGACCTAACATATCCTAATGGCAGAGCTCATATGTATCAACAGGACACAAGGTACAAAATTGTTTTGGATATGAAAGAGTGCAAAATAAATCCAAACAGGTAAAGGTTGCAAAAATGGAAAATGCTCCATTTGATTACATCTTTATACTGATGAGAAAATAAATACCTTACCTTATTATTAAAGATGATGCAGGAAAAAGGGTTGTGAACAGCCTGTAATTAGTGACGTGGTTCACTTCAATCTGAATTAGAGCGGGCGACTCATACCTAATGTCATTAACAGCACTATTCTCTGCAGTAATTTTATAAGTGGCATGGGGGCAGGGGACCCTTGTGGCACAGTGGGTCCTGTTGCTACTTTTGGACCAGAAAGCCCAGGTTCAAGTCCCTTGTGCAACTGAGGTGGGTCATAATACATAGAATCATGGGATCATACAGCATGGAAACAGACCCTTTGGTCCAATTAGTCTTTGCCAAACATAATCCCAAACTAAATTAGCCCCACCTGCTTGCTCCTGGCCTATATCCCTCCAAACCTTTCCTATTCATGTACTTATCCTAGTGTCTTTGAAACATTGTAACTGTACCCACATCCAGCACTTCCTCAAGATGTTCATTCCACACACAAACCACCATCCGTGTAAAAAACTTGCCCCTCATGTCTTTTTAAAATCTCTCTCCTCTCACTTTAAAAACATAGCCACTGGTCTTGAAATCCACCATCCTAGGGAAAAGACATCTACCATTAACTCTATCTATACCCCTCATGATTTTATAAACTTCTGTAAGGTTGGTTAAAAATGTCAATAAGTGGAATCAGGTGTTCTCCACACATCAAAATGGATTCTAGCCACCAGATTACGGATTGTTTGGTGCAGTGCTAGTGTTCCTACCTCTGAACTATGGGACCTAGGTTTAAGACCTACCTGCGCCAGGAGTGTACAACAGCATCTCTGAACTGGTTGATTAGAAAATATCTGGCCACAGCATTTTATTAGTACATGACCCATCTATTACACACAGATCAATTCTTTGTTTCTTGACAAGGAAAAGAGAATTGTGATTTTTAATCTCTCCTATTATGACACAAGGACAGCACATCTGTACAAAGTGGCCAAGTTATGTAATTCAGTTTGAGTTTAAATAGTGAGTGAATGCAGTTTCTTTTTGTGTGTAAAAGCCAAGCCTAACCCTCTATCCCCTCAATCCCAAAGTCATCCATATTTTTGACCTGAACCACAGGGGTTAAGTTATGAGGAGAGATTATACAAATTTGGCCTATTGCCTGCAGAATTTAGAAGGTTAGTGGGTTATCTCATCAAACTCTTCAAGGTATGAGGGTAAACAAAGATAAACTATTTCCACTGGTTGGAGATTCTATAACTAGGGGGCATACATAGAAAGGATGTTGTGAAACTAGAAAGGATTCAGGAAAGACTTACAAGGATGTTGCCAGGGTTGGAATGTTTGAGCTATAGAGAGAGGCTGAATAGACTGGGGCTATTTTCCCTGGAGCATTGGAGACTGAGGGGTGACTTTATAGAGGTTTATAAAATCATGAGGGGCATGAATAGGGTAAATAGCCAACGTCTTTTCCCTGGTGAGGGGGTCCGAAAGCAGAGTGCATAGGTTTAAGGTGAGAGGAGAAGGATCTAAGAGGGCCTAAGGGGCAACTTTTTCTTGCAGAGGGAGATGCATGTGTGGAATGAGCTGCCAGAGTAAGTGGTAGAGGCTGGTACAATTATAACATTTAAAAGGCACTTGGATAGGTATCTGAATAGGAAGGGTTTAGAGGGATATAGGCCAAATGCTGGCAAATGGGACTAGATTAATTTAGAATATCTGGTCAGCATGGACAAGTTGGACCAAAGGGTCTGTATCCTTGCTGTATATCTCTATGACCCTATGACTTTATTAGGACCAGACCATTCATGAGAGATGTTATACTCAGATGGTGGTAGATGTTTGGCATATTCTTCCACAAGAGGCAGTGGGTGCAGGATCAGTTGTTAATTTTAAACCTGTGATAGGTAAATTTTTGTTAAGTAAAGGTATTAAAGGATATAGGTCAAAGGCAGGTATATGGAGTGAGAGATAGTAAGACCTGCCAATGCTGGAGTCAGAGATAGCACAGTGTGGAGCTGGAGGAACACAGCAGGCCAGACAGCATCAGAGGAACAGGAAAGTTGACGTTTCAGGTTCTGAAGAAGGGTCCCAACATGAAACGTCAACTTTCCTGCTCCGCTGATGTTGCCTAGCCTGCTGGGTTCCTCCAGCTCCACACTGTGTTATATGGAGTGAGATCACAGATCATCCAAGATCTCATTAAATGGTGGAATAGGCTTGAGGGGCTGAATAGCCCACTCCCGCTCCTACGTTTTTTGTGCCCTTTCTGGCAAAGGTTACTGAAAATTTAGAACCACAACGTCACAGAATTATTCGGGTGCAGAAAGTGGCCATTTGGCCCATTGTGCCTGTAACTAGCTAATAGTCCGACTTTATTAACTAGTGCCAGTTTCCTCTCTTTTCCCCACATGTCCACGCACAATTACAATGCAAAACAATGCATCCAATGTCCTCTTGAGTAGCCTAATTAAACAGCCTCCAATAGGCAGGGCATTTCGTACTTGAACCACTTGCTGTGCAAAATTAGGTTACAGAACTTCTCCCTTACTGTCTCCAGCGCAATACGTTCATAATCGAAATCTCAGCAGCCTTCAGGAGAAACTAATTCAGAAGAAACTGCAATTTGGATTTGCAAACGTCTGGCTTGCAATGCTCAACTTTTAGATTAACTTCACCAATTTAGTGGTCGTGGGGACGGGAAATTATTGCAGGACAGAACTAAATCCATAATACTAGGGTTCTTCTGCCAGAGGTAACATTCCTGGAAATGCTATTTAAAGTCAAGTAGGCTGGACAGGCCAGCTCCCTGCTGGAAAACAATCTGGTATCATTTTTTAGACAGGTTAAAGTGGGACTTTTATTGAGAAAAACTGAAGGGTTCAGTAAGATTGGTAGTCTCAACAAATTTTTCTGATCGATCAAGGTTTTTCATAAAACATACTCTGGAATATCGACAGCTGCAGTGCAGCTGAACCAATTTCAACACGGAATAATTGACTGGGAAGTGATTAAAAATGTCTTTTTCTCATTATTGTTGCCATGAAAACAGTGTGATAGTGAAGTATTGACGATGGTAGCATAGCGATAATGTCTCTAGACTAATAATCAGGAAACCAGGCAAATGCTCTGAGGACAAGGGCTCAAATGGCAGCTGATTGGAATTAATAAAATCTGGAATTTAGGGCTGTTGTGGTGCAATGGTAGTCGCAGAATTTCCATTACGTTCCTGAATTGTGCTTTGTATGTGGTAGGAAGGCTTTTGGACATTCAGAAGGTGGGTTATTCAGCAGAGAATACACAACCATTATCCTGCCCTCACTACCATGGTATTTCTGTAGCCAGTCTAGTTCTGTTTTTGGTCAGTGATTACAAAGTTGATGGTGGTTGATTCATCGATGGTAACATTGTTCAATTGGTTAGATTCTATCTTGATGGACATGGTCACTGCCTGGCACTTGTGTTTGGGTAGAAGTTATTTTGCTACTTATGGATCTGGAAGTTATCCAGTTCTTTTTGCTTGGTCTGCTTATTTTTGAGAAATTATACGTGTAACTGTGCAATCTCTGTGGGCCATCTCCACTTCTGACCCTATCATATCATTATTGTAGGGGTTATTGTGTTATGTATATTTTGGAAAGGTAGTGATCTGCGATGTGTCAGATACTTTCAGGTAGTATTACACTCTTTTAAAGAGAACAAGAGTTATCTAAAATCAACAGGAACACAGTGCTTAGAAATCAGAATAACAATCACACACGCCCAAGTAGGTGTTGTGCTCCAGTTAAGAACAAAGTACAGAAGGCATCCTTCATTAACTTGTACAAAATCATAGCAACAGAAACACATGAGCTCAAACTGGTGCCAAGAATGTGTTTTGTAATTATGCTACAAAATACGAGCAAATGGATTCTTGAAATGTTATTCTGAAACTTAACGCTCAAGTGCTTTGGGAAAGGTGTTACCACATATATATGTCAAACCAGTTAACACCCCCACACTGCACCTGAACATATTGTATGTTAATACATTATTATCTTGCTTCAATCTCAGGATGATGAAGAATTGAGGACATATTAGACACTTTGAGGAAAGATGAGGGGGAAGCGGTCGCCATGAGTCATACAGCATGGAAACAGACCCTTTGGTCCAACTAGTCCATGCTGACCATAATCCCAAACTTAACTAGTCCTACTTCCTTGTTCTTGGCTCATATCCCCCCAAACATTTCTTATTCATGTACTTATCCAAATGTCTTTTAAACTTGTAACAGTACTTGCATCCACCACTTCCTCTGGAAGTTCATTCCACACACGAACTACTCTCTGTGTAAAAAGGTTGCCCCTCATGTCTTTTTAAAATCTTTCCCCTCTCATCTTAAAAATATGTCCGCTAGTCTTGAAATCTTCTCCCATAGGGAAAAGACCTTATCTACCCCTCATGATTTTATAAACCTTTATAAAGTCACATCTCAACCTCCTACGCTCCAGTGATTTCCGAAACTGGAGGTATACAGAGAATGCTTCCTGCTCACCTGACTGATGCAGTCTCAGAGCTGATCGAATCTAGTTATTATTATTAGCTATTATCCGAGGGGAGGCAATGGCTTAGTGGTATTATTGCTAGAATGTTAACCCAGAGACCCAGATAATGTTGAACCCAGGGTCTTGGGTTCAAATCCTGCCACAACGGATGGTGGAATTTGAATTTAACAAAATATCTGGAATTAAAAATCTAATGATTACCATGAACCCATTGCTGATTTTCGCAAAAACCCAACTGGCTCACTAGGGAAGGAAACTGCCATCTTTACCTGGTCTGGCCTCATGTTGCTCCAGACCCAAAGCAATGTGACTGACTCTTCACTGCCCTGTGGGAAATTAGGGCTGGGCAATAAATGCTGCCTGGCCATTGATGCCCCTTGTGCCATGAATGAATAAAGAAAGAAAAGTTTTGTGGGTGAGCTGATTGTGTGTTTGGAGCAGATCACCGATTAGAGGTTTGAGTATCTGGTGAGCCCTTGGTAATTTATAGCTTTGGTGGCGGTGGGGGGGAGGCAATGTTGATAGAGAGTCTGCCATCACCAATGGTGCCATCCTAATCCTTTCATTTGAACTATTTTTGGAGTGGCCTGTAGTGGCTTCTTTAAGGATCTCTGTTTCAGACCTTTCCGTAACATACACCAACTTTCCTATTGATGATTCAAAGTTACACTGTGGTCTTTTTTACTTCATGGTTTTAACCTATCTTGCCTAACAAGGCTTTGATGGGCACTTTGCTTCCTACATAAAATGGGTGCTCAGATGTCACTTGTCCTCAAGAGGTACCTCTATGATTAATTCTCATGGAAGTCCTCCAACTGGTGGGCTACGCTAGGAAAGTTGGCCAGCAGGTTTTGCCTCTGATAAAGAGAAAGAGCTCCTCTTGAGTGAACAAGTAGGGTAACTGAGGTCCTTCCAGCAGCAGGGCGCAGAGTGGGGCCAATAACGGCATTGTGTATGACATGGCTACCCATATCTGAGAAGAATACTTCAGCCTCAATTGGTGTCAGATCCCTGTAGGATATTGGTGTGACTTACAGAGTGTGGCGAGGCCACAAGATAAAGAACATCCCACAATATCGAGGTACATTCTTCAGACCATGGTGGCTCAGTGGTTAGCACTGCTTCCTCACAGTGCCAGGGACCTGGGCTTGATTCCACCCTCATGCGACTGTCTGTGTGGAGCTTGCACGTTCTCCCTGTGTCTGCGTGGGTTTCCTCCAGGTGGTCCGGTTTCCTCCCACTGTCCATAGATGTGCAGGTCAGGTGGATTGGCCATGCAAAATTGTCCATGGTATTCAGGGATGTGTAGCTTAGGTGGGTTATAGGGTTATGGGTCTGGATGGGATGCTCCAAGGGTCAGTGTGGACTTGTTGGGCCGAAGAGCCTGTTTCCACACGGTATGGATTCTATGATCTATGACCATACACCATATACTTGGAATGCATCCTTCTTAGCTTCAAAAAAAAGGGGAGAATTATTTTTCTATTCTGATCTCCTCATCCTCCTTCACAAAGAATATACCCAAGCATCAGGTGATTAGTCATCATGTTCTGCCCTTTTTACATGTTAGGGTCTCAGAAGACACTGTTATCCTGAGTTCAAATAGTTCACAAAATGGGAATTTTCTCTTTTAGCTTCCAGCCACTATTATTCAAATGTCAATTTACTGGGATATATAGTGAGGAGCTGACCCTATCTGCACTGCACAACATCAGAATTCCATGATTCTATCGAGTGAGTTCAGTCTGAGATTACATCATCTAAGAAACAAAGTTTACAATGGGAAGCGGAAATTATTCCTCATGAAACTATAAGCAGAAAATGCTGCAGAAACTCAGCAGGTCTGGCAGTATCTGTGCAAGGAGAGAAACTAAGTTAACAATTTGAGTCCAAACAGTCATTTTTGACTTGAAACGTTAACTTTGCTTCTCTCTCCACGGGTGCTGCCAGACCCGCTAAGATTCTCCAGCACTTTCTGTTTTATTCCAGATTTTTTTTAACATAATATTTTGCCTTATATTGTCTTATCATATCTACCTGATTTCTGACTATATTCCTAAGGTGTTGATTTAAAACACAAATTTCACCATTTATAAGTGACACTGATAAAAACAGGATGACTTTCCCTTCATTATTTACTAACATCTGCACCAACTGTTCTAAACCTTAACAAGACAGACCTTTTGCACAATGCTCAACCTCAACCAGAGCTCCGTCCTATTTAAAAGCAATCATTTCCTGCCCTAGGGCCTTTTGTCATTAAAAGACTGCTAATATTGTTGAATAAAAATCTAAAGCATTTCCACAAAAACTGTTCCCTCTTGTGTGTGAAAATTGTCTGCAGGTATCGGAAACTTGCTCCTAAACATTCGTGTCCAAAGATGTTTTTATCAATGGTGGCTGGAAGCTGACTGAGAAGATTCCCATTTTGTGAATTATTTGTGTTCTTTTCTTTCCCACACCAGATACTATCAGACACGCAGAAGTGTCACAGTGATGTGTATATCTCAGTAATGACCCCTGCTCTGTCAGCTGATACCACACAGCCTTTACCCTAGCATTACAATGTCAAAAACAGCTTCCTGCTCCGAACAAATTGACAACAAAACTAGTCATACTGTGACAGACAATTCAAACTTAGATCAGGATACCAAACACAATCATTTGATTCTTTTTGTCTGTCTGTCTCCCTATAATAAAGGACGTCAATTACTCTTCAGACAGTGTCAAAACTATGTAAAAATAAAAAGAGCAGTCTTGCTGGTTTTCTGAGTCCATTAACCGGCCTCATCCCAAGTAACAGGATTAACATGAGGTTTCAGTCAATAACCAGCCCTTTAATTGACTTTACAAAGCCTACTGAGACCACTTACTCAAAGAGAGTAGCTTAGCATTGGCTTTTAAAAATTACAGGCCAGAAGAAGCCTGGTTTGGTTTTTAGTAGACGTACAAGGTAATCATGTTATAGAATGCACAGGCAATTCCATGGGAGATGCTGGGAATGTTACCAGGAAGCACAAAATCTGGATTGCTGGGTCAACCGCGAGTAGCAGCAATGTGTTTGCATCAGAGCACTTCTGACTAAATGTGTCAGAAACAAGGGAACAGAACGCTGGCCAGTGAATCTGTCTCGATGTTACAATCCTTTGCAAAACAACCTGGAGCATTGAAGGCTGATGGGGTAACCTGAGAAAAGGTTTATAAAATCATGAAGGTCATGGATGGGGTGAACAGCTGAGGTCTATTTCCCAGGTGAGGGGAGCTCAAAACTAGAGGGCATAGGTTTAAGGTGAGAGGTGGAAAGATTTAAAAGGGTCCTGAGGGGCAACATTTTCACGCAGAGGATGGTGCATGTATGGAATGAGCTGCCAGAGGAAGTGGTGGAGGCTGCTACAATCACAGCATTTAAAAGGCATCTGGGCAGGTATATGAATAGGAAAGGTTTTGAGGGATATGGGCCAAATGCTGACAAATGGGATTAGATTAATTTAGGATATCTGGTCGGCATGGACGAGTTGGACTGAAGGGTCTGTTTCTGTGCTGTACATCTCTATGACTCTATGACTTTAAATGCAGTGAATGTAAAATGTTGAGTGCAGTAGACCTTGCATTTCATTTCATAAAGTCCTGCATGTTGCAACATGTTTGTATACTGAAATGGCAAATTTTGAGCATTTCTTCCACTGTGTTATACTGTGTTTTATTTTCATATTGTCTACAACCAGGTTATGAGTACCGAAACGTCAAGTTTTCCTGCTCCTATGATGCTGCTTGACCTGCTGTGTTCATCCAGCCCCACGCCTTGTTATATGAGTATATTGTTGTTTGTTTTATTTGTATTGTCACCGTGGTATTTCTTTTCAACAAGCTAAATACCTGTATAAGCTATTCTTCACTGTTAGTGCAGCCAATGCCACCCAGCTGGCCTGGATGCCAGTTGAGAGACAGGAATATTTAAAGTTGGCAGTTTGAAGCAGAGTCACTGGCGCACAGATGGAGGCCTTTCAGTGCATCAAATCCATGCTATGTCATTTCAGGAGATATATTCAGCAAATCCCTTGATAAAACAGCAAAAAAATTTCTGAAGAACGGTCTAGGCCCGAAACGTCTTCAAAGCTTTCCTGCTCCCCTGACGCTGCTTGGCCTGCTGTGTTCATCCAGCTCTACACCGTGCTATCTCAAAAAAATTCACTATTTGCCAACACTGAAACACTTAGCATTTTTGCATTGAATTTTGCTACATGTTATTACTGAGTCTCTTCTGAGTGTGAAAATGATGTTTTGGCTCTTTTACCTGACTGCTTTATGCCCTTACGATTCTGTCCCAGCCAGTTGTTGGGCTTGGCTCTCATAATGCTGAACTTAAGCTTGGCATTTGTGACTTCTGAGATCCCTGGAACATCTGAAATGGCTGATCTCTCACTTGGATGGGACTTAATCAGTTTAGACAGCAAAGATTACAGTTGAGCAGACGTTTGGACAGTGCAAGTGAACCTTTTGCTACAAGCTTGAAGGATTATTTGCAATAGTATTCCATCCATGTCACTTCTGCACCCTCAGTAAGTGTTATTCTACCTCTGTCTCTGCATTGGTTCAAGTGCAGTCCTGGAGCTGGAGTGGAAGGAGCCTGTCCTGTTGGTGTGGAAGGTAATGGTAGTCATTCCCTGGTATCTTTGGACCTAAATTAGGGCCATTTGGAGGCTCCCCTTCCTTGGTTTAAACTGCTGCAGGCTTTGGAAACATGGATGGGGAGAGGTGAAGGGACCAGGACGTCTGGTCTGTTCTGAGAAGAACTTTCTTGGGGGTTCCTTCTCCCAGTGAATGCCTGCCAGCAACATCAGTCTTTCTGTGAGGAGTGAGGTCCCATGTCCCCTCTTGACTTGACATTGATGGTCATCAGCTTTGGCTAAAGCAATGGAGTGCAGGTCCCAATGTATATCAAGCAGGTGCAGAGTGTGACAGATCTGGGTCTTCAAGGTGGTCACCAAACTGTCCATAAAGACACAAAAGCAATTGTGTACTTCACTGGTTAGTTTTTCATCATAGGGAGTGAAGAGGCTGATATTTTCCATATACCTACCCTCACCACCTAGTCTTGAACTTCTTGACCCAGTTGCAGTTCAATTCTTTGTGCAATGAGACAAAGGGAGCGGTTGAGTATGACAGAAAAGGATGGGAGAGTTTTTGGTGGTGATGCAGGAGCAGGAGAAGGAGAGGCCGGTTTAGTAGGAAGCACAGAGGGCAGGAAGAGTTAGGAATTTGTGAGGATAAGTTGGATGGGAGTCATCGACCAGATATGAAGGGTGCAATACTGAGAGTTGTGGACCACGATCCTTGGTGAGATGTGTGAACAGAGGCAGATGTAGAGTAAGTGATAATTCTGAAAATGTGAGGTATCAGAGAGAAGATAGTGGCACTTAGCCTTGTGGAGAGCAGAAGATCGTTGACCTTCTTACTGCATTGCTGGCTTTTCCACTTTATCAGGACAGCACTGACCTGGGTTCCAATGTGCGTCCAGGCCTTGCTTGGTCCGGTGGCATGGCTTCCTATGGTGGTCAGATGGACAAAGGACTGCCGTCCTTTCTGACACCCCATCCATCGAGACCTCCTTGTACCTGTCCACTAAGCAGGCTGTGAGATTTCCTCTTCTTCTGGGCCATATTCCTAATCTAGAGGCTCCAGCACCAGAGCATGAGAGGCTGTTCCTAGCCTGCAGTGATCTGCTGTTGGCCTTTGAACATAAGTGCCAGTGGTGTGGACACTGGAAGGTATTGACACTGATAGGCCCTGTCCCTCTCCAGCAATACGATTCGGTGAGAAAGGAGGCCAAATGCCCTGTTGCATCATTAATTTAACGAAGATGGAAGATTGCGTGTGAAAATCTGAAACATGGTGGGCTGTATTTCATAAATCTCCTTCAATGAAATCCTTGAACTAAAATGGGAACAATCCACCTTTAATTTTGATTTGGTCAACAGTGTTTCATCACCACATTGCAATACAAAATGGAACCTATCTCCCTTTAA
Source organism: Ginglymostoma cirratum (assembly GCA_024137785.1). Taxonomy (NCBI): domain Eukaryota; kingdom Metazoa; phylum Chordata; class Chondrichthyes; order Orectolobiformes; family Ginglymostomatidae; genus Ginglymostoma; species Ginglymostoma cirratum. The sequence continues at coordinate 10,633,572 of JAHRHZ010000065.1, forward strand.
CACAACATTTGTTATTATGCCAATGGGCCACAATGAGGCGAATTTAAACTTATTGATGAAGCCAGCCTCCTTCTTTATTGAATTCAGTGACACAGATATCGAAACACTGTTTTTAAATAATGAATTATCCTCAGTGAATTACTCAACAAAGATGGAAATTGCTGGAAAATCTCAGCAGGTCTGGCAACATCTGCGCATAGAAGTCAGAGTTAAAGTTTCGGGTCCAGTGACCCTTCTTCAGTAAATGATTCTATTAGTTTATTTAGTCATTCTGTAAGTAAAGGAAAGAACTTCCTCTAAAACAGACTGAGGATGAGACAAAGATAAATGCAGGGGCAATGGTTCTGACAATAAAACTCGCTCACAACCTTAAAACTACTTCATCTCTCAGTTTCTCTCATTATATGTTCTGGACACTTCAGACCTTTATCCTTGTGAATTATTTATGCCACTGCATCTCTCTGTCAATATTGCTGCCCTTTCTATCCCTCTCTCTGTTGACTTCTCTCTCTGCCTGGACTACTCACTCTCCTGAATCACGCTCTCAATTATCCTTTTCCCATCTGATTTTATCCTAACATTGTGTGCCTGAATTCTGTTCACCAGTAACACAATTCTCACTGTGGTGGTAATGTCATCTTTTAGGGTGTGTTATGTTGAGAGGATGGTACTCTGGGGGACTTCATCGTGAAAAGCTCAGTCGATTTTGCTAATTTGAGACTATTATATGACATGCAACTTTTCCCAGGTACTGGTTAATTTTGGGATGTTCTGATTAAAATAGCAACATTGGCTGAGATCTGTGTTCAGTGGCCAACACTGACAGTATTATTCTTGTGTTGCAAAGTATTGCACTGCGAGTAACCCACTAGATTTCAAATTTGATGTTGAACAGAGATGACTTATTGAGGTTAAATGCACTCACCATAACATTATAAGAATTAGGAATAGGAGTAGGCCAGGCTCTCAAGCCTGCTCCACCATTCAATAGGATCATGGCTGATCCATCATTCCTAGCAACAACATCCTGTCCTTTCCCCATAAATCTTGAGTTGTTTGTCTGTCTGTCTCTTAAATATACACAAGGACTCTGCCTCACAGCTGTCTATGGCAAGGAATTTCAAAGACTTACGACCCTCTGAGAGAAGAACATTACAACTCAATACATTTCAACGATGAAAAAGCCTCATGGTTATTGTGTACTGGACAATTATCTTGAGAATAGTTAAGATATAATGTTTAATCACATGGCTTGGAATTTTCAACACATACTGAGAAGTACATGTTCATTGCATTTTTGTGGACTTGAAGGAATTATTAGCAATGGGATTATCTGTCAAGAGAAAGTATAGATGATTACATTTCTGTTGTCCATCTTTTCTAGTTACACATGAATTTCAGAATCTGTTTTGTCTCTCCACAAGTTCTAACTATCCTGCTGTGCATTTTTACCAGTTTCTGCTTTCATTTCAGATTTCATTCATTGGAGAAAAAGTAGAACAATGGGCTGTTATAATGGTGAGTTCAGGACAATAAATGTAAAATAGTGGCTTTCAGCACTTTCTCCCAATAGTGTGGTGTTAATTATATTAATTGAAATTAAGTACATGTTGGTGGAAGGCATTGATTGGATGGTTAGTTAAGCACCATGTAAAAAGGAAACAAAAATAGAAATAGCTCAAAAAGCTCAGCAAGTCTGGAACATCTTTGGAGAGAAATCAAAGTTAACATTTTGGGTCAAGTGACCCTTCCTCGGACCTGAAACATTAACTCTGATTTCTCTCCACTGATGCTGCCAGACCCGCTGAGCTTTTCCAGCAATTTCTGTTTTTGTCTCTGATTTACAGCATCCGCAGTTCTTTCGGTTTTTACATATAGAGAGGAACTTACTAATAGAGGAGTAGAGTCAGGAGACATACCCCTGCAAGATTTCACTCTGTGAATGAATGTATTTCAGAAAAATGAAAGTGACTCTGGTCTCCTCCTTCACCAACAGGCTACCAAGAGCATGAAAAGTGGAAGTGGGCCTTGACAGAATGAGTGTGTTAAATGGTGCCACGGCATTGGAAAATCTCCTTTGTTATTCAAAAAGATCCTTTGTTTCCACCTGAATAGGCAGAAAGAGACTTAGCTTCAATATCTCTTCTGAAGGAGAACTCTGACACCATACACTTCATACTGCCAACTTGATTGTGTTATCCAGTCTTGGAATGGGTCTTGAGTTGCAGATTCTTCATACTCAAGTGTTAACACAGATCAAAGTTGAAAATCACATAATTGTAACCAATTATAATTAGGTTTTTTTTATTTTAACTGAGATTTTGCTTTTACTGTAACACATAGTGAATATGACACTTCAGCCCAAAACATTTTTGATTTGTCTTGTGTAACTCCATGCCAGAATCAGCCAACAGTTTGTCAATTTAAATAGCTAAGCTAGAATCATAAATCAATTTTGAGTCCTATTCGGCTCAAAGTTTTGAAGATTAATGGAACAGATGTATTGGCTTATCACAATATTACACAACCCAGCTGATTTTTTTATGAGACTTAATAATGACAACTTGTTGAAATTTTTTAAGAAGGAATAGATCTGTAGTCGATCATATTCCTGCAAGATCTGTCACTGGTCTTCAAGAAGAATTCACACATATATTATCATTCTTGTCTTGTTCCGTACCTGACAGTAAGTCAGTTAAATGCTGATATGATGACTACCTATGTTATGTTGCTTCTGTAGGAATATCTATCAACTAAAGATTAATGAGACAATAGTTTGCTTACAATGAGCAGGTCCTCAATGCTGGTTTGTTGAGTACATCAACATCAGCACAAAGCATGTTCTCATCTTCTTGCTTCCAGTTTTAGTACTTACACTCTCATTTTAGGTACAAAATGATTTATACATAAAGTTAAACTCCGTGAACACTTCAAATAATCTTCCTAATCCACTTCCCTCAATGAAGCAGCATTTTCTTTTCATTTGTTTCCTGCACCAGATTTCCACTTTTCACAACTCAATCTTGCCATAAAGCATAGGCAGGTTAGCACCTCCTTAAAACCAGGTTGAAACTATATAAAATAACCTCACAGAGAGCAGAACAAAACCTCGCTATCACAGAATAGAAGGATGGATTTAGAAAATACCCTCCAATCTATTGTGCTACCTAGATCCCCACCTAGGGCGACACTTAAATCGAAAAAGTTCCTTTTTTTATAACAAAAAAAGTAGAATGATGGGTGAAGGAGCCAGTTTCATTTTAATGAAATAGATACATTCACAGAGCGAACATTGCAAGGTTATGTCTCCTGACTCTCCTACTGTGTTAGTAAGTTCCTCTTAAAAGTGCTTAACTAACCATCCAATAAAAGATACACGAGCGAACCAATAATCCTACACAAAAATAATTAAGGATTAAATGCATTGTCTAACCAGGAGAATGGAGGATGTAAAACCATGAGAGCAGAGTTAAACTGCTGTACCCCATTCATTTGCTTGTGAGGTCAGTAATGAATTGGTTTTCGGCATTATAGTTTGGAATGTGCCAACCCTGCTAATCAGATTCTGAAGGTTGTAAATTCGATTCCCATTCCATCGACCTGAGAACAGACAGAACGCAGGCTGACACTGTGATGTAACACTGCTGTACTGTTGCACTGTTGAAGCAAGTGCTCTTTCTCCAATACATTGTAAAACCACATCCATCTTCTCAGATAGAAGTATAAAGTTCTTTTACACAATAGGAAGCAGGGAAGTTTTCCCTGTTGTCCTGACCAATATTAACTCCTCAACCAATAATAAAAATGAACATTATTTGGTCACTATCACATTTGTGTTCGGCTGTGGAAGGTAGCTGTGCACAATTTGATTCCAACTAATATTATAACAGTTGCTACAACTTATAAAGTGCTTAATTAATTTGTAAAGTATTTTGGGTTGTCCTGAAGTAATGAAAGATTCTGCATTAATGTAGGAATTTTCTTCACATTGCCTTTATATATTTTTTTGGTATTGGTTTTCTAATCAATCTGTTCAGAGATGTTGTGATGCCTCCTTGCTCAGAGCCAGGAACACTACCACTGCACTATTGGCCTTGAAAGATTTCATTTAATCAACTTGTTTAGACATGCTATGACACATGCCTGGAGCAGATGGAACTTGAACCCAGGCCTCTTAACCAAGAGGTAGGAACACGATCATTGCATTTCTGGCCTTTTTAAAAATCTTAACCTATTTTTCCTAATCAAGCTATTCAGGGATGCAATTACACACTTCTGGGGCTGGTGGGACTTGAACCAAGGCCTCCTGGTCCAGGGGTAGGGATGCTACTGCTGTACCACTAGCCTTTATATGCCAGCCAATGCTGTTGTTTTCAGATGTGACCTTGTATCTAGAAGTCAGTGAGATGTAGACATCATGGGAGTTCTTCACTCTAATACCTAATTTCTTCTTCACTGTGATAAATGTAAGTCCTGAGCTATAGGGAAAAGTCCTGATTCTCCTCTGCTGAAGTAAAATGTGGAATAGAGAAACTGTCACATTCTTTTCATGTGTTTGAAGTTGTGAAGCTAAGTCCCCTCCAAGACTCTATCTTAAATTTACAGCAGTGCTGAAAGAGATTAAAGGGTCTTGCAAATCTGCAACACATTACTGGGAAATGTAAGGACAACATTTAGACAATTTCTGCTTCCTTCTGTAACACAGTATTATGTCACTGGATTAGTAATTCAGAGACTTGAACTGATGAGACACGAATTCATATACCACCACGGCAGCTAAAGAGCTTAAATTCAATTAATTGAAATCTGTAATGGCAATCAGGAAACTAGCAAGAGAACCGCTGGTTCACCAGTGTCTTTTATATCAGGCCATTTGGCCCATAAAGTCCTCACCAACCATCAAAAAGAGCATCCCACCTATACCCACCCTATCCTGGTAATCCCGCATTTCCCTTGGCCAATCTGCCCAACCTGCACATCTTTGAATCGTAGGAGGAAACCAGAGCACCCGGGGGAAACCCACGCAGACGCAGGCAGAATATGCAAACTCCACACAGACAGTTGCCTAAGGGTGGAATCGAAGTGCTGTGAGGCAGCAGTGCTAACCACTGCGTCATCCCACCATGGGAAGGAAATCTACCAGTCTGACCCAGTGTGGCCTGTATGTGGCTCCAGACCAGACCAATGTGGTAAGTTCTTATTTACCTTCTGAAAAGTCCTAGAATGCCATTCATTGTATTTGAAAATGCCAGTTCTTCACATTTTGTGAATGACTAAAAGGGAGCTTGTCTTCATTTTACATTACTGACTGTACAATGTGTTAATAGAGTCATAGAGTAATACAGCATGAAAACAGACCCCTCAGTCCGACTCATCCATGCCAACCAGGTTTCCCAAACTAATCTAGTCCCATTTGCCTCCATTTTGGCCATATCCCTCTAAACCTTTCCTATTCATCACTTTCTCAAGGCTGATTCGAGACTGCCAGAAAATGCTTACCCCATCAACTGATTCTACATCCCACTAAAAATAAAAATTTCCAACATGCATCCTAAAATTTCTTAGCTCAGTAAACGTCCAAAAATGCGGCAATAATACCCGACCGACTCCTGGAATAGTTACTAAATCTATTTTTAGTAATCTAAATCCCCGAGCTGGCACATCAATAAAAAGCCCTGGGCTTTATCTTTAAAAAAAATCAACCTGGCTCATTAATAACCCATGGGTTAAGCAGGTTTCTACCCTTGGCCTGTCTGGCTTTCCGTGACTTGAGTTTTAACACCATGAAGTGACATACACGGTGTGTGCAACTCTGGTCCTTGCTGATCAAAGACATTCAGTTAGTGTGCAGCTCATGTAGAAGGAGGCTCACCACCACCTTCTCAGGGTAACTGAGATGGGCAATAAATGCCAATCTCGCTAAGACTGTGCTCTAGGTCAGTACCCCTTGTGTAAGGGTCTCACGTTAAAAATCCCCAATTGTAGCTCCAGATTGCAAGCTGTCTTTGAGCAATGGCACGGGAGGTCATTTGATACATACAAATATTTATGTAACAATCTGTCTTTGATACAGATGTGTTTTCATCTCTGTTTACCCCTCTACACATTCTCGCTTTACTTTTCAATGCAGTTATCTGCTATCATATATCACTGACAAATTATTTCCTCTCACATGTACACTGCAGACAAATGAACAAGTTCCAGGTCCCTCATTGTAAAAACTAGAGATGGAACTCCTGTAGGCTATGTGGGTAAAGTCAGAGGTTTACATTCAGTCAGTAATAGACAGAAAGTTGCGTGATTCATATTTTATAATCAGACGATTAGTATTTGTTGAAAGCTTTCTTTCAGTAAATAAAAGTTAGGGATTCAATATCTAAGAGTCTGTGGCATATGTGGGAAGGAAAAGGTGACCTTTAAGTCAAGGAGCTGGATTTAGCTATCCCCCAACTGGGAGTTCTGACTTGTCATGTTTAGCTCAAACTGAAGCCCCAATGTGACCAATGCATTAATTTCCAAGTATTACTGTTGTTTTTAACTGTTTTTACCTTTTGGAAGGGGGAAGGCTCATTAAATCGAGTGGCTGCCCTGTCCACCATCCATCTGCCTGCTTTTGTCTCCAACACAATTTTCCCAGTGGCATGCATGTTGTTTGGCAAGACTGTGTGCCAGTTGATGCCTATAAGTGGGAGATTAATGCAAAAACTGTTGAGACACCACTGAGCATCATTTCCCGCACAGGGTGGTGTTGGCAAGGGGTGGGGGGAAGGGGTGCAGTGTGTGCAGGAGAGGTGGTTGGGTTTCTGAAAAACTGGCCCTCTCAGCTGATTGGAGAACACCTCCAGTTTCCCCACCCCCACTGACACCCCACCCTATGTTCTCCCTCGCTGACCCTGCAAGCACTCAAAAGCTTCATAAAGCAGAGAACTGGAGATGCCAAAGATCTGAAAGAGAAACAGAAATTGTTGGAGAAACTCAGCAGGTGTGGCAGCATCTGTGGAGAGAAAGCAGGGTTAGCGTTCTGTAGAAGGATAACTGGTATCGAACGAAAGGTGACTGATCTCGATAATTCTGCTTTCACCCCACAGATACTGCCAGGCCTACTGAGCTTCTCCAGCAATTTCTGTTTTTGACTAGATAATGAAGAATGAGTGGGTCCCTGTAATAATGATTCAAGCTCTCAATCATTGGGGTTGTTCACATATAATTTCTATGTCAGTTGTAAATTACCTGTTAGATCTATTGTGGTGATTAATTAACAACTTTATTGTGTGTCCACATAAATATTATACCTTTCTAAATTTTCTGTATTTTTGATCATGAACTGAGAAAAGACTCCTTTAAAAGAATTTTAATAGAATGTGGTAGGGATTGCTGCACTATTAAAAGCAAGTGCATATTGCAAGCATCGTTTGCACTGTTTCAACTGGTCGGGATGGTTTAGGTGCAGATGAACTGGCACCAGCAGTGTGTACAAAATGAGATTTGGTCAGCAACAAGTGGCTGATTGGTCTATACAGTAATCCAGTTGTCAATAGCAAAAGGCTCCGCCGGTCATCTGCTATGTGATTGGCTTCCAGGTAGCTGAACAGCTTGTAGGTTTGAATAAGACGATCAGGAGCCTTTCAACCTCCAGAAAGGAAAATTCTACTTTTGTATCTGTAGTAAAATCACCTCAAACTTGAAGACAGTCAGTTTATTTTCCTTGACCCGTTAATGAAAGCTGTTGCTTTTAACTAATAAATTTGAGACTTTATAAGTTCTGACTCAGTCGCTCTGTGCTTTTTGAAAGCAAATAAGAGTACCTGGAGATCATCGGACAGTGAATGCTGGCAAGCCAAAAGGGTTACCTTAGTGAATCCTTTGGATATGGACCACTGAACATTCTTCCCAGTTTTGTATGTGTGCTTGTGTGTACAGGGGAATTTTTATAAGGTGGTTGGAGTTTTAACTAGTGGAGTTACATATTAATGGAACATATTTGTTTACCTATAGCTAAAATCTATTAATTTTGTGGTAAATAGTAACTCTTGTTAAGTACAGAGGCCATCTCCATGCTTTATGTCAACCCAAGACAGGTGAATTGGGGAATTCTGCATATTTTTGTAAAGACTTTAATATTTATAATGACTCTGAGAATAGTAGGGTTCGACTACATTACAGCATGCTACCTCATGAGGCGTGACACGAATGAGGAACCAGGATGGAGGGAGACAAACTAGACGAACCCTTGACACTTTTCTTTAACAATTGCAATGCTCCTCATGAAGCTCAATGCATCAGTTTAAGCTTGCTGTCAAGCATGGTCCCTTCGGAAATTAAGACTCTGAAGCCACAGTGAGTTGAAACATTGGATTAAATCGCCATAAATGCTAGTCAGTCCAGGAGCATGTGGGCTGCAATACTTTCTCCAGTTCTTTCTCAATCAGTTTGGAATCAATTAGATATACAACATCAATGTCTAAGTAGAAACCTACATGGCATCAGTGTTTAAGAGAAAATATCAAACTATTGTGCGTTGAATAAATGGCAAGCAAATAGCAAATCAAAACAAAACTCCATATCATTACATGATGGCCTCACAAAATCAATAATGCCTAGTGAGAATATTCATGACATTCATTAAGAATAGAAATAGATTAAGTGATCAGCAGTTTTGAAAGACTGAAGGCTAACTGTTAAGAAAACCTACGCAACAAAGTTGAAATCTTCTTCGCATTTTTACTCTTTGATCTATCAGGACTTCACAGCTGATGCCATAAAAGGGATTACGCTAAAGAGCTGTAGGTTTCTAAAATGCAAAGTGTAAAGGGCAACTTTTTCACAGAGAGGGTGGTGCGTGTATGGAATGAGCTGTCAGGGGAAGTGGTGGAGGCTGGTACAATTACAACATTTAAAAGGCACCTGGATGGGTATGTGAATAGGAAGGGTTCAGAGGGATATGGGCCAAATGCTGGCAAATGAGACTAAGTTAATTTAGGATATCTGGTTGGCATGGACGAGTTGGACCAAAGGGTTTATTTCCATGCTGTACAACTCTATGACTCTATGTGATTTAGAGTCTGACAATCCAGTGGGTTTGAAATGGTACCTGGTATGTTGGTGCCTTTTTGTTGTAAACCAAAGAATAGGATCTGGAGCCCCACAACATTAGGAAGAATTCCCTACCTCTATTAAAACAAATTATACATTTGAAGTGCTGTTTCAGAACCACACACTTGACAACTGCAGATTCACAGGCTGAATATTGAAATATTTCACTGAAATTTTGCTGAATTTAAGAAAAAATAGACAGAGAAACAAGACATCTTTGGTGTATGATTTCCTCCTACATTATGCATAAAGCAAGAAATATCAGACAACGACAGATTTTCACATTAGTGAATAGAAGAATACATGTAACAATATGCATTGCACCAGTTCAGCTGTGCATTCACTGCAGTTAATTTACTGCCCCGTCACACTTTATAATTTCAACAGGTGTCCTGGGATAATTATAACAGCAAGATTACAATTTTCAAATGATATTTCTGACAAAGATCTTTGATTCCACCCCATATTATTATGCCTAGCAAATCATTCTGCAAATCTATTATTCTTGCGTATTCTATCCTTTACTGTCTCCTCAACTATCGCCACAAACACAAAATTTCACTCTCACACATCTTATTGCAATTTTGGGAATCATGCTGCCCTAAAATTTGCCAGGACAAACCCTTAAACAACAACAATCATTGCGCACAGCTCTTTGTATGCAAAGTACTTTGAGTTAATTCTGAAATAATTGTAAGGTACTATGTAAAATGAAGGAAGTTCTTGAGAGATTTTAATGTCTGCAGGAAAACAGTACTGGATTTTCAGGTAGAATTTTCTTTTTATCTCCTTTTCCCACAGGAGGTGCCGGATCCCATAGGACGTGGCTCCATGCAAGTGGCTATTCTTCAAGTGTGAACCCCAAAACAATGTTGGGAGGCTATTCTGCTAAAGAAGCCATCACCACTTATCATAATCATGTCCTCTAATGTGACCCCCTGAGAAACACTTTCAACAGGACAGAAGTCAAGAACAGGAGCCCTGCCTTATACCCTTTCCTTGGATTGGAAGCATTGAGACCAATGTGAACATCCAATATAATTGGCTTGTCTGAAAATAGATACATAAGGACAAACTACTGACTGAACCTCAGATCTTCCTGGTTTGGAAGGGGTTTGACTCACATCCAACTTTCAATATCCTCCCACTTACTAGAAACCTCCAACGAATGTTAATATCATGACTCCATAATATCATGACTCTCTGAATAGTTATATTCTGAAGTGCAGTGAAGGGCTGCAAGCGCAGCTCTTCATTTTCTGGTTTGTTCTATTTAGAAATGAAATCCTTTTAAAATAGAAAATAAGCGCATTGTATAAAGATTAGAAAAAGGTTTCCTTTTCATTTCTGTAGAAACATAGCACAGTATTTCAATTTCCGCGCACAGAATTAGTGACAGTTGTCATATAAGTAAGGGCTGGCAGCCATTTTGAGCAGAGTTTAAACATTGCCTGCTTCATTTCATCATTTTCTTTAATCTGAATCGCACGTTAAATTTTATTTGACTGGGACCCCCTGCAGTTCTACTTCAAAGAAGAATCCTCATGGAACAGACTCTGATATGCCAATTCATTGACGTTTTGTTTAAAAGAATTATTAATTCTACCTTTGTCATGTGAAGATTGTCAATGCTGGTGAGTGGAACGTTAAATAAAGGCTCCCTGTGTTAGTGAACGGAATACTTCTGCACTGAGATTAATACTTGATGCATAATCTCAAAGGTCAGATGTCGGGCAAAAGCTAGCTCTAACAGTGTCAACATACGGTAAGACTGACATTAAAAGATGATAATGTCAGTAGATGGTTACCAATAATGGCATGTAAAACCCATCTTGTTCATAAATGGACTTTACAGCTGTAAATCTGGTGTCTTGACCTGGTCTGGACTATTTAAGACCCTATGCCCAGCGCAATGTGTTTGACTCTCTACTTTCCTACTCATTTGGATCAAACTGCTTCAAAAACCTCTTATAAGAATAGAACAGAATAGATCACTCAGACTCGTTGGAGACACATCACGCAACTAAGGCACACTCAGACGACTCGTCCAGGCAAACGTGCCCTCATCAACATTTTTGGGGATGTGCCAACGTTGGGAGAGCTGTCCCATGGTTATCTTGACATGGCCAAACTTACGTAATTATAGCCCATCAGGCAAAACCCCAGATTCCTCGGTCACTATTTTTGGGTATGTCCTGTCCTATTGGTAGGTCGACCAGAGGTGGCAGCACAGTGGTTCGCAGTCAGGGATCAGTGGCTCTCGAAGTCCTCGACATTGACTCTGGACTATTCTGGTATTTGGTCAACATGGGCAAGGAAACCTCCTATAGATTATCACCAATCGTGTCTCCCAATGTCCATCACCAAGGATGGCTCAGTCACACCACTATGCCTGTGCTGGCTAAACCCTTACCGATCTATCTATTAGACTAAGCTCACAGCTTGGTAAGAGAACAACAATGAAGATAAAACTGATTTGATTCCTTCCTCCCCAATCTGCCTGTCAGAGATAAACTGTTCATGACTGGGTGGGATGCTCTGCGGAGGATCAGACTCGATGGGCTGAATGGCCTGCTTCCACACTGTAGGGGATACTATGATTCTATGACTGTTCTGATAGGAGCAACCAGCACATGGTCCTCGTGAAGACAAATCTGCATCTTCAAACTGAACTCACATTCTATCATGTTAGAAATATAGAATATAGGAACAGGAGTAACCTACTTGGTCCTTTAAGACAGGTCTACCATTCGACATGATCATGGCTGATCATTCAACTCAGTATCCTGTTGCCCCTCTCTCCTCATACCCTTTGATTCCTAGAGGCCTATGAACTAGATCTATCTCCTTCTGGTAAGCAATGTTCTATGGCTCTACAGGACTATCACTGTGCTAAATGGGATGGATTCAGTCTAGATCTAGCAGCTCAAAACTGAGCGTCCATGAGGTGCCGTGGGCCCTCAACAGCAGAATCGTGATGCACCATAATCTGTAATCTCAAGAACTGGCAAATTTCTCACTCTACCATTACCATCAAGAGAGATGACCAGACCCAGGTTCAATGGGAAATGTAAGACAGCAAGTCAGGGGCATTGTGAGGTATTCTGAAAAAACAAGGAACCAACCTGGTAACCTACAAGTAAAGGCTACTTAAATGGTAAACCGTGGAATTAAATTTGTTATTGACTTTCACTTGTGTGTTATTAACAAAGTTAAGTGATCCAAAAACCAATGGATTAGATCAAAGATATTGAATCCTCCCACATGCAGTGGTGAAAGGTGGTGGGGGATCCTAAACAAATAACTGAAGGGGAAGGCTCCGTAATATCCCCATCTTCAATGATAACAGAGTCCAGTACTCGAGTGCAAAATCAAGGTCGAGTAATTCTACCAGAAGTGCCAGGTAGATGATCAGTATCAATCTCCTTCAGAGGTTGTGAGAAACAGAGATATTGGTCTTCATGCAATTTGATTAATTCCAAGTGATAAAATAAATGGCTGAAGGCACTGCAGACAGCAAGGGCTCTGGGCCATAAACAACATACAGGCCGTAGCAATGAGGAATTTGCTCCAGAGCTTGGCTTTACCTCAATCCAAGCTATTCCATCAGAACAACACTGGCATCTACCTGACAATGGGGCATCAAGAGACCCTGGCAAATTGAAGTGAATTGGAATCAGGGCAGGGCAGTAGGAAACTGGCTGGAGACTTCAGCACAAAATAACAAAAATATGGCTATTGGAGGGCAACATTCTCAGTCCCAGGAGATCACGAGGGTTCCACTGCTCAGTGTCTTGGGCCTAAACATCTTCAGCTGCTCCCTGTATGACCTTCTTTCCATCAGAAGGTCAGAATGGGGATGTTTGTTGACGACTGTGCCATGTTTAGCATAATTTGCAATTCCTGAGGTAATAAAGCAGTCTGTGCCTCCATGCAAAAAGACCTGGACAGATTTCGAGTTTCAAAGTTATATGTATTGGATAATACTCATGCCACACAAGTGCCTGGCTTTGACAATCCCCAATGGCCGTTGGACTTTAAATCGATATCACCGAAAACAGATTTGCCGACCAATCAGCTCATTACGATTTGTGGGATAGTTGCTGTGTTTGCTTACTAGTGAAAGTTGCTAGACATCATAAGCAACTCATTCCTCATGAAGCATCCTTTAATTTCACTGAGTGACACGACAATATGCTCTGTAAGTGCACACCTTCCTCTTTCTTACTGTTCTAGCACAATAAAAACTGCACCTCTCTAAGTTTGATTAGTGATATGCTGACAATAATACCCTCAATAGAATAATCAATTAGAAATGAGGTTTTAGCTTTTCAAATAAAAACTACAAATTTCAAATGCGTATAACTGCATGGACTCATGCACTGTAGAACAGAATCCATACAGTGTGGAAACATGCCATTTGGCCCAACAAGTCCACACTTTACCCTCTGAAAAGTACCTCACCCAGGCCCATCCCTCCAACCTTTCCCCATGGCTAGCACACCTAATCTACACATCCCTGGAAACTATGAACAATTTAGCACAGCCAATCCACCCAACTTGCAGACCTTTGGTCTCTGGGAGGAAGCCAGAGCACCTGGGAGAAATCCATACAAACACAAGAGAGGACATGCAAACTCCACACACTGACAGCTGCCCAAGGATGGAATCGAACCCAGGTCCCCAGTGCTGTGAGGCAGCAGTGCTAACCACTGAGCCAGCGGCTGTTAGTGATTTGTGAATCTCAAGAAAGTAATTTATAATTCTCCTCCATTGCATTCCACAGTTTGTTTGATATGTTTGCATCTCCTTCCCCATCACTTTATCTCAATCTCGGCAAGTTAACACCTCACTACCCTACACAAAGACACTGTTTCTCAGTCATTAGTTCTCCCATCTCTGATATTGCTGTCTTACTCTGGCAGAAGGGTCAATTCTTTGACCACCTTTTCCCAACAAGTAGCAAGACAATACAGAAACAAAGCCATGAAGGTTTCATCATTTGTTAGTTAAATGGGTTCCATAAAATTTGGTAAATATAGTTTTTTTTAAAAAACAAAATAATACTAATTTGTTATTAAAACCTATCATATTGGCAATTATTTCTCAGGTGGAAATCTGTGTTTTCGGTCATTATGCAATTGGGTTCTAGAATTGAAAAAGACATCAGCAATGTTGCCCGGTCAGAAGGAATGAAAAAGGTATGACAGACCTCTCAGATCTCTTACAATGTCACCAGTTTTTATACAATTCATTCTGCTACATGGATTAGGAGCATCTTATGAAAAGGTGTCCCACAAGAGTATGAAATATTACATCAGCTTCCACTTTGGGAACTGTCAACGCCTTGTCACATTCCAAATTCATTCACAAGCAGCCTACTGAATTTTTCTTTCTATAATGAGCCGACGTAGTTTGGCTTGTTAACTGAGATTTTGGTCATCTATCCTAATGTCTCCTAACATGGCTTGTTATTAAATTTTGTTGCAGTATTATATTTTGTTCCATAATGCCCCTCTGACACGACCTGCTGTGTTTTATTATATCAAAGATGTCATGTAACACAAGTTACTGTCCAGGGAACCAAATGTGACTTACTGTCTTGCAAACATCACGGTCTCTGAAAACCTCTATGCGCAAAAACCGAAGCGGGTATTTTTAATATATAGATTGCTCATCTTAAAATATTTACATCTCTCCTCCAAGGAAATAGTAAATCATTACACCAGAGGGAAATTTTCTTCCTGCTATTCCCCGCTTTTTATTTTAATTTTTCTCTGCCTTTCCCATTCTTTAGAGCCGGCAAATTGATGGTTTTGTCTGTCTGCATAGAAAGTAATGTTAAATATAATCTGGCCCAACATTATTCAAAACACATTTCACCATTGTTTACAAAATCAGTTTGCTTGAGAGACAAAATGTTCACTATTTACACGTCAGGAAGTTAGATTAGTTAACATTTTAAGTATTTTGAAATAACTGTTTGTTTAGAGATATAGAAAACTAAGAAAAGCTACGTACTCACATTCAGATCACCCCAATTAAATCAGGCTTAAAAAATATCCAAGGACAAAATCCCCCTTGACACATGCTCAGCTTATTCCTGTGCCCGTCCTTGTGGTGTCCAAATTGAGATCTATGCCCAATCAAGAACGGGACTGTTTTTATCCTGCATGTCTCAAACAGTCTAAGAAATCATTAATATTCAATAAAATCAGTAATGGCCTTTAAATTAACTATTTCATATAAAAATAACTGCTTAGGAGCTGAGAAATTGCTTCCACCAAAGGGTTTGCTATCACACATTTGCAAGTTAATTTTGAGAAATATGTCAAGTGACTTTTCATGCCCACAACATGTACCTAAGGACCAATTTAATAACCTTTTTACTTTATCCCTGCAATTGCTAATTTGCTAATTGTTCACTTAAATGGGCCACCCTGTCTCAGAAGTCCTGTTGTAATATAGGCCATGTGAAATCATGATCTCCTGACCTATTATTGCCAAAAGAAGCCAACTAAATACAACATTGTACTGATACCACAGCTGTCTGCAAAGTGTAGTAGAGCGCGGCAGCATTAAAGGGAACATTTGATACCTATAATAAGAGTGTGGAGGCTCAGACTGAGATTCTGTTCGATTATAAGACCCACAGTGCCAACGTTCTCCACTAAGATAGTATTGGGAAAACTCTGGGAAAGCGCACAGTCCAGAAAGATGTCACCAACAATAAAGAGAATTTGCAAATCACCTTTCCACTGATAAAAATATCACATTTAAACAGCTCTTATTTAAACATACGCAGCGCAGTGTACTTAAAACTTGACCCAAGGTTTCTGCAGTAAAGTGATGATGACTAATGTGGTCATTGAACCTAACTACAACTGACAAGCATAATGAAGAATAAAGGTAACAAACTGGGCTCTTTAAAATTATTTAAAATTCCCACATTTTTACGACTCAATTTGAGAAAAACGGAACGATCTTTCAGAAGTGACCCTCTGCACTGGTTGAGAATGAAATAAAGGTGAAAGGGATGTTCATGGGCAATCCGATTATAACATTGCAAGCACCGGATTTACAGTGTAGCTTTTACGAAGCGGGCAGTGCAATTCCAACCACCACTGGGATTAAAATATTTATGACTTCCAGCAAATTGTCACAGTACCAGAAGGAGATTTATTCTGTAGCTGGTCATTAATTCGAGTAGGGGACCGGTGGAAGTGACACATGGAAGCCCAGAGAAATGTTTAATTCAAGCTCCCTATAAACTTGTCCTCAAACACGGGCCCCTGAAGAATCAGTACTGAGGATTTGAGAGCAAACCTGCCCATTTTATAACATATTTCCTCCACTTGACTTCTCAAGTCAGCTTCCAAGCTGAAGTGACAAACCAGAATGACAGCAGATAGGCAGACTCATCTTCAGTACATCTTCTCCCAGTTACGTTGATAAATCCTTCATTTTTGTTAAGACCCAAACTAAAACACATTTATTGATCAGGATCCTTGGGCTGGAATAGTTTATACCAGATGTGCAAATATTTAGCCTTTCTTACTCAATGACTCAAATTACAAACGCAATATTCTCCAAAACAAAACAGTCCCTCTGTGTTTGAAGCTGGATACAGTGAAATACTATCATTTCCCTGCGCTGGGAGCGTTAGTCTAGATATAGCATTAGGGCGAATTGGATCAAAGGATTGGAGGAGAAAGCATTAGGCTATTGAGTTGGACGATCAGCCATGATCATGATGAATGATGGAGTAGGGTCGAAGGGCCGAATGGCCTCCTCCTGCTCCTATCTTCTATGTTTCTATGAAGAATAAGCAGCTCAGTTGAATCGTATTTATATCATCAACCAGTCAGCGGGTTATTGATAGGGAATGGGAAACACTGGAATACTTAACGTGATACAAATGAGGGAGGCAGAAATCTTTTATGAGTTTTGTGTTTTTTTTATGAAAGGAAGCTAAATGTGAAGGGTAACACGGACTGGAATGGATTATCCCAGGAGAATGAAGTATCTTTGGACCTGGGATGACACTCGCACATTCTCGCTAATGACACGCTGCTCGAAAAGGCTGTGCTTCAGTTGTATGGCTGGACAATTGTGTCCAGAACGGAGCATTTGTGAACTCAAGAGCGCGTTATAAAGCGCAGTTTCAACAACTCGTTCGAACGCTGACAAAATGCAAAGATGGGAAAGTAACAAAAAAAAGGTACCCTCAGAAGTGTATCTAGATTTTGGGAGGGGAGTGGGGGCGAAGATGTGAAATCTGGCGCCGGCACATCGAAATCTCCGCAGTGTTATGTAATAGTTAAGAATTAAGCCCTGTTTTTTTTATGCACGCTGCCTATCCAAATTAAATAGGGGCGACGATCAAAGCTTAATAGCCATAAGCACAAACTTGACTTTTGTTGTGGAAAGTGTTACAGGGAATACATGTCCCAAAATCTAGCCCCTCACACAAACACACACAAACACACACGTGCAAAAACACTAAAACTGACAAAGTACATGCATTTTCCACAGCACCCCCAGTAAAAGGGTCCACTGTAACTCTGCCAGTAACTACTTCATGCAGACGAGGGTGCTGTTGCACAATCGAGTCCTCTTCATACATGTAACAGATTTAAACCCCAACACAGCTCGGACTAAAAACAAAATCTGGATTGCTATTAGTGGAAGTTCTTTTTTTTCAAGATTCATCTGTTAGAATATTTTGAAAATAAAAGGATTTTAAAAAAAATTGCTGCGCCGTCTGGATCAGTCCACAATCACCCTTCAACAACAATTCAATCTTTTGACCCAGTCACAATTTTCTTCCAGCGGAATTATCTTTTCACTTAACACATGTTTCCAAACAGAATGACAGCACCCGGCATTGTTGTACGTCCCAACTTTGTTTTCAATGTATAAGAAACTCCAAGTGTTTGATTATCCAGGGTGCAGGCAATTCCACACACACACACACACAGAGACACATACACACACAGGTACACACACAGAGACACACACACACACACAGGTACACAAACAGGCGCGTGCACACACAGAGATGCACATACACACAGACACAGACACAGATACACATACACACACAGACACACATACACGCACACACTTGCAAACTGAATACAGCCCAAATTTGGAACATTTCGTCAATAGCCTAGCGTTGATGGCCAGACACTTTAAAAAAAAATTTAACCAAAATGTAGCCAAAAATGTGTCAACATTAAAAGGTATTTTAGATCGCCGCTTTAACCTGTGATTTTACAGAGAACGCTTCGAGCCAGACCCCCCTGCAAATCTGCCAGTACAACCAGATACAATACCTACTTTGTTCTGCTTTTTCTTGGTGGATGTGTGGTCTAATTCCTGAGGCACCTGTCCGGTTAAACGTGTCCCAAGACTGTGTTATTTACAAGAGGGGATCAAAGGGACTGGAACCCCACTCGGTGAGTTCTCTGCTCTGCTTGTATGAGAAGTACGATGCTCCAGATGGACCACTGCCCCGCGAACCATGGGCATCAGCCTCTTCAGGGAGCCACATGTGCTGCTCTCCGATCGGTTGCTGGATGGTGTTTGAGTCAGTCAGAGAGTGAGATTTAGGCAGAGCAAGCTGGGAGCCAGGCAAACACCACTACTCAGAGAGACCAGGAAAGAAGCAGAGCAGTGCAGCGCTGGGTACAGACTGACTGCAAGCGATTAGGCAGAAACGGAGCAGGGGGAGGGTACATTACACACCCAGCACTGGGGGGGAGGGTACATTACACACCCAGCACTGGGGGGAGGGTACATTACACACCCAACACTGGGGAGAGGGTACATTACACACCCAGCACTGGGGTAGGGTACATTTCACACCCAGCACTGGGGGGAGGGTACATTACACACCCAGCACTGGAGGGAGAGTACATTACACACCCAGCACTGGGGTAGGGTACATTGCACACCCAGCACTGGGGGGAGAGTACATTACACACCCAGCACTGGGGGGGATACATTGCACACCCAGCACTGGGAGAGGGTTCATTACACACCCAACACTGGTTTGAGATATTGCAAACCCAACTCTGGGAGATTATTTATTGTACACCTAGTCCTATAAGATTTATACCTATCTGCGTAAGATCGATTTTACACAATTCAGCACCCTCCTGCAATCTTCCAAGATCGAATAGGAGTTCAGAGGGTTATGCTGTACAGTTTATGAAGATACACACTGAGTGGATTGTTCCTGAGTGTATTTGCTGTGAGGGAGATGTTAATTGTTGATTGCCAGTGATGATTGAATTGCCTTCATTATACTCAGTGTAACAGGAATTGCACAGGCTGTGGTGAATCAGGCATGGTATGAAATTCTTTCTCAATCGTTCCAGCAGGGAGTGTTTCTCAGCTCAGTTTCTGTATTTGCTGAGACCCCCTGGGCCAGAACCCAGTGGTGGGTTGGTTTTCAAAATGACAATTGCAGAATTTCTTGAAGGATCCTCACAGGTTTTAATTTTGGACCCAGGTCACACATTCACTGCTGATTAACACTCTTCAAGTTCTTCCAGTATCCAAGGGCCCAAACATACCTTCCAGGTGAAGCAATGCTTCACCTGCACCTCCCAGAAGCTAGCCTACTGCATTCACTGCTCACAATGTGGTCTCCTTGACATTGGGGAAACGAAGCGTAGACTTGGTGATTGCTTTGCAGAACATCTACATTCTGCTTGCAAAAAAGACCCTGAATTACCTGCTGCTTGCCACTTCAATGCATCACCCTGCTCCCTGGCCAACATCTCTGTCTCTGGCTTGCTGCAGTGTTCCGGTGAAGTCCAATGCAAGCTGGAGGAACAATACCTCATTTTCCGCTTGTGAACCCTACAGCCCTCTGGACTCAATATTGAGTTCAATAATTTTAGGGCCTAAACTCTCCCATGTCACAGCCCCCCACCCCACACATCAGGCCTTGTTACCACATCGCCTGCCATCACACACCCCCTGTTGTTAGTCACTAACAGTCCACATTAACAACTATTCACCCTCCCAGCCTGATCGTTAGCAACTCCTTTGTCTGTCCAACTGTCTTTCTCTCTCTTTCGGCTCTATCCTATCGTTTACTCCCTACCTCACCCACCTCCCTATTTTCTGCATATAAACTGATGTTTTCCCAGTCACCATCAGTTCTGAGGAAGGGTCACCCGACCCGAAACTCCGTTTTCTTCTTCACAGATGCTGCCAGATCTGCTGAGCTTTTCCAGAAACTTTGTTTTTGTTTAAGTTCCTACAAGATCTTTTGGTGCAAGGGGCTGGTAACCCAGTCTCTGAGGTGGAAGCTCCTTACTCGAGTTCCACCCTGGAACCATGGGAAACCAAGTCCGGGATCTACCTGCAAGTCTTGCCAACATGTGCCAATAGGAGGTGGTTAGAGTGGAACAGTGTCCTTGTCAGCCATAGAAAGAACTTTTGAACCTCTTATTATCACTACCCATTGCTCCAGGCCAAAACATGGCAGGAAAACTGCAATAACAATTCCTGACTGAATTGTTCCATGTTATATTCTAAACGGAGCTCATTCTTACATATGTATAAACATACATATTAAGGGACCCGTCCGTTCTCAAAATACCATTTTCTTTTCTCACTGAGCCCTAACATATTTCAGGGCAAAGCTGTTGGTTTTATCGTGGGGTTCAAATATACCTCCCTGCAATTGGAAACACCTCTATGGGGCTGACTAGCACCTACTAGAGATCAATACCTTCTTCTGCTCCCTCACTGTCCCTGTTTTTCCACCTCCATCAGCATCTTTTAATTACATCTAAAGGAAACATGGGATCTGGGCTCTCACTGTGGAACTTTTCTGGGATTTGAGTTCCTGACTCCTCATTGAAAACTCAATTTCCTGTCTCTCTATCATCATCCTGTTTTATAAATCTTCAAGTTCTCTTCACTGCTTCAACTTTGGCCTCTTGGCCATCCTTGGCTTTAATGATTCTATCACTGGTGGCTGGGCCTTCAGCTGCTCAAGCCCTCGAATTTAGCAGGCCAACGATAAACCTTTCCGTTGCATTGCCTCACTTCCTTGCTTTGAGTCACTCCTGAAAATCTGCCTTTTTGACTGAACATTTTGTAACCTGTTATAATTCTCCTGATGTTTTTATATGTTAAATGAGCTACACAAGTTATTGTTGGTGTAATGCACCATTAAAATTCACAAAATGTAAGTTTTTATGTGTGCTGAGAACTTTCTACTTTTCACGAGTGCCAAGGTTTACATTTAGCTGCTTGTCTATGACAACAAGCCACCAATTGAAAACTCTTTTCATTAAGAGAGTTTGTGGTGTTATGACTAGAGATTAAATCATATCCTCATATCCTTGAGTATCCAATTAAAGATTTTCCAAATATAATCATACAGCATGGAAACAGACCCTTCAGTCCAACCAGTCCATGCCGAACATAATCTCAAACTAAACCAGAGCCTCCTGCCTGCAACAAAGAATTTGTGTTTACAATGATTTCAATTCTCGTTAGCACACCTTTCTTAGTTACACCATTCTCTAATTAAAATGTAGCCTACTATATTTTTCGGAAACAACAATGAGCCAATTGCAAGGTTTTCCTGAGTGAAAGAAAGTGCATTTAATATCCCATAACAATGACAGAAGCCCCCTTGTTGTCACTTTCCACCCCACCAGTTTCCACATTCAAAGATCATCTTCCGTCATTCCTGCCACCTCCAGCAGGATACCACCAACAAATACATCTTCTGTTCCTTCCACTATCAGCAACCCACAGGGTCCATTCCCCCGTGACACTCTGGTTCACTCGTCCATCACTCTTAACACTACCCCACTCCCCCATTTTACATGCAACCGCAGACCTGCCCATTCGTATCCTCCTTCTTTGCTATCCAAGGCCCCAACTGCCAGCAGAAGCAATGTTTTATCTGCATTTCTTTCAATCTGGTCTACCAACCAGGATGCTCACAACATGGTTTCCTCCACATTACTGAGACCAAGGACAGACTGAATGACCACTTTGCAGAACACCTCCTCTCTTTCCATAGGAATGACTCCAACCTTCCATTTGCTTGTTATTTCAAGAAAACACCTCACTCCCGTGCTATCATTTCTACTCTTGGCTTGCTGCACCGGTCCAATGAAGCTCAAAGTATGCTGGAGGAACAAGACCTCATTTTCCGCTATGGCACTTTACAGCCTCCTAGACAAATCATTGAGTTCCACAACTTCAGAGTATGACATCTGTACTCCATTTCTCTTAAATCCTCCACATTTCCCCACTGGCCATCTCTTGATTAAGCCTAGTTGGTGTTGCTGTCAACACAGCAGACCCATTTTCTCCCTTTCACAGGTAAAATTTTAACATGTTTTTACATATCCACCTCTCTTTTCTGAACCACTGTTGTTGCCTTTGTCTTTTGCTCTGGGCACCCTCATGATTTGTCCTACTCTCTCCTCCTTACCCTCTTCCCACATCATCAAAACCATCATTTTCCAGCTCATTTCGATTCCAGTCAGACTGGACACAAAATGTTAACTCTGTTTCTGCTTCCACAGATGCTGCCAGACCCACTGAGTTGACTGTGATAGTTATACAGCATGGAAACAGGCCCTTCAGGCCAACTCATCCACGCCAACTTCTTCAGCACTTTCTATTTTTATTTCCGGCATCTGCAGCATTTAGCTTTTATTTGAGCAAATGTGACACCCACTAAACCTGAGGAAAGTACTCAGGGTGAAATGTCAGGCACGTACTGTACAAAAGAAGAGAAAGGCAGATTAATCACTGGGTCAAATCCTGGACTTCCCTCAAGAATGGCATTGTGGGTCTATCTCCAACATGTGGACTGTAGTAGCTCAATAAGGCAGCTCACCACCAACATCTCAAGGGCACTGGGGATGGGCAATAAATACTGTCTAAGCCCATGATGCATTTTCCCTCATTACAACAACAAAATTTCAAAAATTGAGTGTAGAGTTCTTTGGGGCACGCTGAGATCATGAAAAATGCTGCATAAATGCAAGCATTTTGTTGATCCATCCATTTCAAGTGCAGTTGAGTTTTTATTAAGTTTGAAATGCAGAGCCCAATATTCACTGACTCAAAATCTTCTTGCTTGCACAGGGATAAATTTGGGCCAGTTATGATCCTGTTGGTTTAGATTTCCTTCATTCATACCAATCGACTGCAAGGAAAAATGTGGACATAAAGCCATTCCCAAAGGACTGCATGTCCAAGTTGCCAATACATCTCCATACTAGGCTTCTCTGTGAATCAGCTTTACCTGATCTGGGGCTAGTTGGTTATTAGGATGGAATCATGGCAGAATCACCTCATTGTTTAACAGGCACAAGACAATTATAAACCTATTCTTTTTACAGCTGGTATATTGCGTTCAGGGCATAGATTATAAAGTACATTGTATGAAGGTAAAAGGTCCCAACTTTTCATCAGCTTGTTGAATTGACAATCCCATAATTTATCTCTTGGGGTTAGCAACAAGTCAAAGTTTCCATCTCCTTCAAAAAAAACACAAAGAACATCCACTTACGAAGTGTGAATGGATCATTAACTACCTTTCCTTGCTGCTTAGAGTCCGGTTTAAGGTCTTGTCATTGATGGAAAACTCTTTGGTGATTAGTGACAGCCCTCAGCACGGACCTCACTTCAGGAAGCTATAGAATGTGAACATTGGGCATTTAAGTCATGCAGTGTCAACTGTTGTCAACTGTTGGCAACTGCAATTTCACACTGGCCCCAATGGTGATGGCTCACATCCCGGCAAATAAAACACAAAAGCCTCTCACAAAGTAAGGCAACAAGGCTCACAATAAGCAGGAACTAAAACAGAAGTTGCTGGAAAAGCTCAGCGGGTCTGGCAGTGCCTGTGAAGAAAAAAATCAGAGTTAATGTTTTGGGTCTGGTGACCCATCCTCAGCTAGCAATAAGCAGGGCAGGGTATAATAATTGTCAATGACCTGAGAGGAGGCACTGCAAGCTGGCAAAATTGGCAAGGCTGGTCTTGCGACTGTGCTTGGCTCACTCATGCTAATGAGACTTCATAACGAAGGTGGGTCGCGTTGTGGACAGTGCAGAGGGCTGTTCTAGATTACAAAGGGACATTGATAGAATGCAGAGTTGGGCTGAGAAGTGGCAGATGGAGTTTAACCCTGAAAAGTGTGAGGTGATTCATTTTGGAAGGACACATTTGAAAGCAAAATACAGAGTTAACGGAAAGATTCTTGGCAGTGTGGAGGAGCAGAGGGATCTTGGGGTTCATGTCCACAGTTCCCTGAAAGGTGGCGCCCAGGTGGATAGAGTTGTTAAGAAGGCGTATGGTGTGTTAGCTTTCACTAATAGAGGGATTGGGTTCAAGAGCCATGAAATTATGCTCCAGCTATACAAAACGCTGGTTCGGCCACATCTGGACTATTGTGTCCAGTTCTGATCGCCTCATTACAGGAAAGATGTGGAAATGTTGGAAAAGGTGCAGAGGAGGTTTACCAGGATGTTGCCTGGAATGGAGGGAAGATCTTATTAGGAAAGTTTGATAGTGCTAGGGCTTTTCTCTTTAGAAGGATGAGAGGTGACTTGATAGAGATGTACAAAATGATCAGAGGTATAGATAGAGTGGACAGCCAGAGACTTTTTCCTAGGGTGAAGGTAGCTATTACGGGGGAGCATAGTTGTAAAGTGAGTGGAGGTAGATATAGGTGAGACATCAGAGGTAGGTTCTTTACTCAGAGAGTGGTACGGGCGTGGAATGCATTGCTGGAGAGGGTAGTGGAGTCGGCGTCATTGGGGGCATTTAAGTGGCTATTAGATAGGCATATGGATGATAGTATAAGGTAGGGGTGGAGGTTAGATAGACCTTAGGTTTAGGCTGAAAGGTCGGTCCTACATGGTGGGCCGAAGGGCCTGTACTGTGCTGTACTGTTCTATGTTCTATGTTCTAAAACTCATTTGTTTCTGTGCAGCTCTTCTTTGTCTTCATAACAAGGTGTAGAGCTGGATGAACACAGCAGGCCAAGCAGCATCAGAGGAGCAGGAAAGCTGACGTTTCGGGTCTGGACCCTTCTTCAGAAATTTCTTCTCCATTTCTGAAGAAGGGTCCAGACCAAGATGTCAGCTTTCCTGCTCCTCTGATGCTGTTTGGCCTGCTGTGTTCATC
>JAHRHZ010000065.1:10668853-10771278 GCA_024137785.1 Ginglymostoma cirratum
TCCTATGATGCTGCTTGACCTGCTGTGTTCATCCAGCCCCATGCTTGTTACCACAGCTATATGGTTGACTTGATAAATGGTCCAGCTAGCTTTTCAGTTGTATCAGTTACAAATGATGCTGCTGTCTTTAGCAGGTTTAGCAAGACACAAGGCCACGCATCAATACAAGAGGTCTGGCCTGCAGTAGGTCTCTCTCATGAGATGAAGGCTATCTTCAAGAACTTTGTATGGTCCCTGTTATTCAGGTTACACTCAGGAGAGGCAGATGGCTGATTGTAAGAGCGCATACATTGTGCCGTGACAGCAAGGAGGGGAAGTTTTATGAAAGGTAGGTGCACAGCATATGGATATTCGCTACAAATTATGGGAGTTCTGCGGCTATTATGCATCGGGAGACAGTTCTCATTGAGCTTTGGGAAATCATGAGAAAAGGTGTTACTTGAGATAAAGGCAGCAATGGAAAAGATGAGGGAGTGGATGAGCGGTGTGACAGTCTGTCTCATGATGCAGTGCCACCTATGGTTTATGAGGAAGTCAATCTTATCTGTCTGCCAACTGCAAGTCACACAATTTAATTGATCTGCCATTCTATAAATGATACATAAGGACATATGAAATAGGGGTAGGAGGAGGTTAGTCATTTAGCCTAGCTTCAGTGAGATCATGGCTGATCTTCCATCTCAAACACCTTTTCCTTGACTATTTTCATGTCCCTTCATTCTTTTACCATCCATCAATCCATCAATCTCAATGTTCAACATAATGATTAGAGCTTCCACAGCACTTTGAGGTTGACTATTTCAAAGGTACACCACCCTCTGAGTGAAGAAATTCCTCCTCCTCCTTAGTCCTAAATGGTCTATCTCCTATCCTGAGATTCTAACACAATTTCACCAAGCTTCTATTTTATGGGTAACAGTGTCCTGAATAGTTACTGGCCATTCTAAACCTTGTACTCTTATGTTTATATTCTGAGCAGATCCTCAAGATTTCTCTATAGTGGGGGCAGCTTGATGTGTCCTTTTAGCTCCCTGGAAGGTCCTCCTCACTCACTGTAGTAATCAAAGCCTGTTTACTGTCAGCCATCCCAGTTGCACTTCTATTATTGATTCAATGTGGATCAGATCAGGTTCACACAGATTTTTGAATTAGGGTGTATATGTGGAGCTTGTGGAGTTAGCTGAAGGCAAAATGTAGAGCAGGAAGGTACCAACATTTAGAGAAAGGTGAACAGTAAAGGATTCAGAATGCAGAAGTTGAAAACAGAGTAGATATTACTTGAGACTAATAAGAAGAATTCATGTATGCCCTGGAATTGCAAGTGTACATCTAAATACCTTTTAAATGATATGAGGGTTTCTGCTTCTACCACCCTAGCAGGCAGGAAGTTCAATATTTCCACTCCACTCTGATGACCCACTGTGCCTTTGATATCTGGAGGATTTCTGAGATAACCAGAGAACCTGGCTTCCTTTCATTTAGTATCATATAAATGCTAGAAGGAGTTCAATCAAAGCCATTACCCATATCTATCACATATTAATTCCAGGCATTGGAATATACAGGAATTGTTGGCGCTCTAACATTGCATATTAAAGTTTATTGCAGTTCAAAACCATGAAATCTTGTGACTTTAATCACAGGATCTCACAATTTGTTTACTTTTAAAAATAATCATTAGCTTTTAATAATAATTTAATATACCCAGAAACTTATATGTCTCAATCAAGTCACCTCTTACTGATCAATGCTCTTGTGGATAGAAGGCTAACCTGTTTAAACTTTTCTCATAAGACAACCCAACACTCCAGATATTAGTCCAATAAATCTTCTCTGAAAAATGTATTTACATCCTTACTTAAATAAAAAAAAGGTCCAATACTATACACATGACTCAAGATGAGGTCACAGCTATGCCCTGTACTACTGAAGCATAACTTTCCCTCACAATAAACGACTGAAATTTTATTAGCTTTCTGAATCACTAGCTGTACCTGCATAGCAACCTTTTGCGATTCATGCACGAGGACACACAGATCTCACAGCCCCGCAATCTCTCACATTTGGATAATATACATCCTTTTTTTATTTCTCCTGCCAAAATGGACAATTCCATATTTATCTCATTTACAACACTTTTGTCCACTCACTTAATCTATTTTATCTCTTCTTATCGTCATCAAAACTTACTTCCTTACCTATATTGGTATCGTCAGCAAATTTGGAACAATACCTTCAGTCCCTTAATCCAAGTCACCGATATAAATTGTAAAAAGTTGAAACCCAGTATTAATCCTTATAATATATCATTCATTATATCTTGTTAGCCAGAAAGTGACCCTTATATACTTACTCTCAGTTTTCTGTTAGCCAGTCAATCATCTATTCATGTCAATATGTTATTCCCAACACTAATGAGGTTTCATTTTCTGCAAAATCTTATCAATTGACCTTTGAAAATCTAAGTATGTTATCTCCATTGGCTCTCCTTTAAAATAGAAACGTACAAGATAGGAGCAGGAGTAGGCCATTCAGCCGGTTGATCCTGCTCCACCATTCAATATGTTCATCCGGCTCCGTACCCAGTTCCCACTTTGTCCCCATACCCTTTGATTGCTTAAGCCCTATGGACTAAATCTTAATCCTTCTTGAAAACATTCAATACTTTGGCCTCAACTGCTCTGTCCGGCAGAGAATTTGACAAGCTCAGTACTTTCTGGGTGAAGACATTTCTCTTCATCTCAGTCCTAAATGGCCTATCTCATTTCCTTCAACTGAGATCCATGGTTCTCAATTCCCCAGTCATCCGGAGCATCCTTCCTACATTTACCCTGTCTAGTGCTGTTAGAATTTTATAGGTTTCTATGAGACCTCAACACCCCATGCAGCACCCCCAACCCCACTTTCTTCTAAACGCCAATTAATAAAGCCCTAATTGATCCAAGTTATTTTTAAACCTCAGTCCTGCCATCCCAGGAATCAGTGTATCTGCAGTCCATGTTGCTTCCTCAAGGAACTGCAGTAAATGGGTTAACTATGATTTCTCTTTCACCAAATCATGTTGACTTTGCTTAATTACCTCGTAAATTTACTAAGTGTTCTGCCACATGTCTTCAAACAGTTTCCAATGTCTAACCTACGATAGATGAGAAAGTTACTGGCCTGTCGCTTCCTGCTTTCTGTCTCCCTCCCTTTTTGATTGGAAAATATTGCTACTTTCCAATCTAATGGAACTTACCCTGAATCTAAGGAATTTAGGAAAGTTAAAACCAACATGTTGACTATTTCACTAGCCATTTTTTTAAGACCTTAGGATGAAATCCATTAGGACCCAAAAATATGTCAGTCCCCACCTCCAACAGTGTGCTCAGTACCACCTCCCTGCCAACTGGAATTTTCTTAAATTCCTCATTCTTTTCCACTCCCTGATTTACAGCTATTCTGGGATATTACTTGTATCCTATTCGGTGACAATTGGTACAAAAATATCTGATCGACCCATCTGCCATCACCTTATACCTCAGTTGCTGCTGACAATCTCCAATATGAAAGAACTGAATTACCTCTCCTTGATAGTCAATGGCGTTAACATTGCCAAATGCCCTCAATCATCATCTTGGAGGGGTTACCAAACACTCAACTGGATCAGCCACATGAATGCAAGAGCAGATGAGAGATTGGGAACTTTGTGGGTGGCCACTTGTAGAACCATGGAAATGATAAAGCACAGAAGTGGGCCATTTGGCCCATCTTATCCATGCTCTCTTGACTCTCTAAATCTTGATCCCCATCCACAAGTAACCTATCAGGAATGTGATGGAATACTCTTCACTTCACTGTATGAGTGCATCTTCAACTCACAGGAAAAATTCCTGTATAGAAAAGTCCGTTAACGATGGTAAATAAATGCAGACTTCTTTTGGCATCCCAGCCTGCATTTATCTCTGTCTCAGCTTATCATCAGCAATCTCTTTGTCTATCTCTTCTCTCTTTCTCTCTTTGGATACTGTCTCCATGTGCTCCATTCACACCTCAGCCCATCATCAGCATAAACCTCTTCCAACTGTTTTCAGTTCCAATGAAGTGTCACTGGACTCAGAGCATTAACTCAGTTTTTCGCTCTATAAATGCTTCCAGTCCTGCTGAATTTCTCCAACACTTTCTGTTTTTGTTTTAAGGCAACCCACTTGATCAACAACCCATTGCCATTTTAAACATTCGCTCTCTTCAACATTGGAGCACATTGGGAGCTTGTAAGTATCACTTACACAATGCATTTTAGTTGCTGCTAAAACTCCTTTGACAATATTTCGTGAACCTCTTGTTTGAGTAGGAGAGGAGCAGCAGGCACATGGGAACATCACCACTTACAAGTTTCCCTTATAGCCATGCACTATGCTGAATTGGAACTATATCACCATTTCTTCACCATCACAGCTTATAATCCTGGAAGTCTCTTGCAGATAGCATTGTAACTATACGTATTCCAGATGGACTATAGCAATTCAAGAAAGTGGCTCTCTACTAGTTCCTTAAAAGAAGTTTTGAATGCAGTTTTTTTCCAAGAAATAGCTAAAAGAAAAGACGTACAAGCAAGGATTTAGGATCAGTTAATGGGCAGCAAATGGAGAGGAGAAATAAATGAATCATCTTCTGGATGGCAGCATATAACTAGTGGAATGCTCAAAGAAATGACAATTGGATCTCAGCAATTTACAATATGCATCAGTGATTTTTAAAAATTCATTCATATGTTTTTTTTGTCCATCCCTAATTGCCCAAATGGCAGTTAAGCATCAACCATGTTGCTGTCATCTGGAGTCACAAGTAAATCAGACCAGGTAAGGATGACAGAGTTGCCTCTTGAGGAGAGTCTGACTAGTTGGGCCCATGATAGTGATCAAGTCTTGAATGTGCAGAGCAGAATTTCAACTTTTACAGATGACACAAAACTTGAAAATATTGCCATAAGGTCATAAGACATAGGAGTGGAACTAGGTCATTCAGCTCACTGAGTCCACTCCGCCAGCGATCATGGCTGATATGTTTCTCAATCTTATTTTCCTGCTTTCTCCCATTAACCCTTGATCACCTTACTAATCAAGAACATATTTTCCTCTGTCTCAAAGACACTCAATCACTTAGCCTCCACAGCCATTTACGCCAATATGCTCCCCAGATTCACCACCCTCTGGCTGAAAGAATTCCTCCTTATTTCAGTTCTAAAGGGTCGTCCCTTCCTTCTGAGGCTGTGGCCTCAGGCCCTAAACTCTCCTGCTAATGGAAACGCTTTCTTCACATCTACTCTATCCAGGCCTCTCAGTATTCTGTTTCAATCAGATTCCTCCTCATCCTTCTAAACTCTATTGAGTACAAACCGGAGTCCTCAACTGCTCCTCATATAACAAGCCTTTCATCCCCAGAATCATTCTTTTAAACCTCCTCTGGATCCCGTTCAATGCTAGAACATCCTTCTTCAGGTACGAGACACAAAACTGCTCACAATATTCCAAATGCAGACTGACCAAAGCCTTATAGAGCCTCAACAATACATTTCTACTCTTGTCTTCTAGCACTCTTGAAATCGATGCTAACATTCCATTTGCCTTCCTAACAGCCACCTGAACCTGCATGTAAACGTGAAGAGAATCTTGAACTAAGACTCCCTTTGTGCTTCAGACTTCGAAAGCCTTTCCCATTTAGAAAGTAGTCTATACCTCTGTTCTTCCTACCAAAGTGTATAACCTCACATTTTCCCATGAAATGTATTCAATCTGCCACTTCTTTGCTCACACTCTAGCCTCCCTGCTTCCTCACCACTATCTGTTCCTCCCCCTACCTTTGTGTCACCTGCAGACTGAGCAAAAATGCCCTCAGTTCCTTTGTTCAGGTCATTAACGTATAATGTGAATAGTTGTGGTCCCAAAACTGAGCCCTGTGGAACTCTACTAGTTACTGGCTGTCATCCTGAAAAAAGACCTCTTTATCCCTACACTTTGCGTTCTTCCAGTCAGCTAATCCTCTATCCAAACAAGTACCTTGCCCCTCACACTGTGGGGTCTTATCTTATTTAGCAGGCACCTCATCAAAGTCTTTCTGGAAATCCAAGTAGATTACACCCATTGGCTCTTCTTTGTCTATCTTGTTCGTTACCTCCCCAAAGAATTCTAACTGATTTATCAGGGATGACCATCCCTTGACAAAATAGTGTTGACTCATCCCAATGTTACCATGCATTTCCAAGTACTCCTTAATCTCATCCTTAATAATAGACTCTAAAATCTTATCAATTACTAAGATTGAGCTAACTGACCTATGGTTTCCTGTCTTCTGCCTCCCTCCCTTTTTAAACAGGGATGTTACATTAGCCATTTTCCGGTCCTCTGGGACCTTCTCTGACTCCTGTAATTCTTGAAAGATCACCATTAATGCTTCCACAATCTCTTCAGCTGTCTCCTTCAGAAGCCTGGTGTGTGGTCCATCTGGTCCTGGTGACTTATCCACCTTCAGACTTTTCAGCTTCTCCAGCGTCTTCTCCTTAGTGATGGCCACTACACTCACCTCTGGCCCCTCACCACATGGAGAGTCACCAGACTCAAAACGCTAACATTCACTTTTCTTCCACCAATGCTGCCAGACCAGCTGAGTTTTTCAGCAATTTCTGCTTCAGTTTCAGATATTCAGTGTCCACAGCATTTGTTTTTTAGTGCCCTATTCTGACATAAGCTGTTGGTGCAATACCCAACATTTAAAGAAAAGCTTTCTTTCACAAAGACGACCAGCAAGACATGTTTTAGACTTTCCTGCTTCAGGTAAAATTACCTTATTAAATCCTGTTTTCTTTCCTTTTCGTCTCCAAAAGGCTGATTCTTTTGTGACGGAGATGGGTTTTTTTTAGGCAGCTGCCATCCTCTAGTACCAGGAAGTCAGTTTCAGCAGTGACTTTAGATGTTGCAAACCAATTATTTTCTTGTTGAGCTAGCTGGTGATGCTGTAGTCACATTACTGGGCTCATCTTTCAGAGGTCTAGACTAATAACCTGGTGAAGCCCCACCATAGCAGTCTGCAAATTTGAATTAAATCCATTCTTAAAAAAACGGTGTTACTACAAAGAAGTCAGATTATTTTAAAAGCTTTTAGGCTCACTGTTATTGAAGGAAATCTGCAAGCCAACTCTGTTTTCAGGGTAACTAAGGATGAACAATGAATACTGGCTTCACCAGTGGCACTCACAATCTACGCATGAAGCAGAATAGGGTCCAATCTTAGCCCACTTGGTATGCAGAGTGTTTATGAGCAGGGATGGCTGGCTCGCTATTAGCAACCCGATTGCTAGTGCCTTTCCTGACACCAATCATGATACCCTTTTAAAGAGAAATAGGCTGAAAGATAGAGGAAAAGGTGAAGAAGGGTCAGGACCCGAAACGTCAGCTTTCCTGCTCCTCTGATGCTGCTTGGCCTGCTTGTGTTCATCCAGCTCTACACCTTGTTATCTCAGATTCTCCAGCATTGGCAGTTCCTACTATCAGAGTGGTTAGCTTTATCAGAGACATGCCGCAGATGTGGTGTGTTAAATGATATTCATCATTATGATAAAATGCAATGATTATTCACTGCTGTCTTGACTGAATGAACTAAACCTTGCAGATTGGTTATTAGATTGGCAACTTTCCTCCTGTGCCAGAATTGGATGCAAAGCTTTAGATAAGAGCTCGGTACTAACACTTCAAGCATAGACACCACTGTACCTTTTTTTTAATTCATTCATTTGACGAAGGCATCACTGGCTAAGCAGCATTTATTGCCCATCCCTAATTGCCCAGAGGGCAGTTAAGAGGCAACCACATTGCTGTGGGTCTGGAGTCACACATGGGCCAGACCAGATAAGAATGACTGTTTCCTTCACTAAAGGGCATTAGTGGGACAGATGAGTTATTACAACAATCGACAATGGATTCATGGTCATCATTAGACTCTTAATTCCACATATTTATTGATTTCAAATTCCACCATGTCAGGATTTGAGCCTGGGTCCCTAGAACATTATCTGGGTCTCTAGATTAACAGTCCAGCGACAATACCACTAGGCCATTGTCTCCCCATAAACCTGATACTGTTCTTACCCACATTTTGCAACAGACCTCAATGGTCCATAAAGACATAGAAAATGGTGAATGACCCAAGTAGGAACTGTTTCCTTTCCCAGGCACAGTACAGACTGGCTTACCAAATGTAGGACCTTCCTAATTTGCATACTCAGTATGGTATCAGGTGTAGTCAGTTGTCAAAGGATTTTCTTTTAGATGGGTTTCAATGCGAAACATTACAATCGCCTTTTATCTTTTGGAGCACTAACTGCACACTTTAATAACTATTTTTGTTTACTAGTTCCACCAGTTTATCTGTTCCACTTGAAGGGGAATGAAGAGCAAATACAAAGGATTAGTTCCAGGCGTGCACTGGAATGTTTCAGATGCACCAGGTACATCTGACAAGGAACTAATACCTGGGAAAAACTCGACATTGAGCCAAAATTACCCATTGCACTAATGTCATGCAGCAGCTGGAAACGAACTCTTCAGTTACATAAAGATACTTATCTTCCTGCTATTTAAGTGGCTTTTTTTATTCAGTTGTGGAATGTGGGCATCACTGGCTGGAGGCATTAGAGATTGAACTTCATACTCTTAAGGCCAGATTCAACAAATTGACCTTTCTAGTCACCATCTGCCATTCCTTTCTGTGGAGGATTTCTGGTCATTTAACAAAGACATCACCTCTGTCCTCGTCCTGTTGACTTCTACCACTCAGATAAGTCTCCATGAAACCTCAAGTCACTCTGACTTTACTGGTGCTTCACTTGTACAGCTTTGACTTGAGTCTAGTGTCACAGAGGAAGACACCTTCAGCTCCATTTAATTGACTTGCAGTGCCCCTTCAAGAGGGACAGGATGACTTTAAGAGGGACAGACCACATGCTATCAGAACATGCTGTTCGTCCCCCTGCTGCGAACTCAGGCAGGCAGCAGCAAGAACGCCTCTTGCATCAAGGCAACAATCAGGTGAATGATTGAGCAGGCAAACCTCCTGAATGATGGACCTCTGTTGTGGCAACCTTGGAATGAGAACTCAGACTCTCAGATGGAGGAAGTGTTGGGCAGTGTTACAATCCCAGACCAGACTGCCAAATTTATGTTATGATTTGGCTAAGGACCAGTCGTTCTTTTTTCAAAGTTGAATAAAGCTTTAGATACAGGGCACTCGCAAAGAGCACAAAAATTCCACAGTTTCCAAGAATAGACAATAGCAAACAACACTAAACTTTACTGTACAACATTAGAACAGCAATACAATGTACAATGCACGGACATCTTACTCTTAAATCCAGAATTAACATGTGATAAATGTGAAAAATACACCATCTTTGAACACCCCACTGCGCACATCTAATAGTCAGTGTGATCAAGGCAGATCCAACAAATTTCTCAATAATTCTCCACAAATATTAACCACATGCTGGGCCATCAAATCCCAATGAACTTCACAAAAGATTGCTGGTCTTGAAACCATCCTCTTCTAGATCGTAGAATCCCTACACTGTGGGAACAGGGCATTTAGCTCAACAAGTTCACACCATATGAAAACCAGACCATATGAATTCAAACTGGCATAAGACAACAATGATTCACAGGAGGCTGCACAGCACTGAAGATGTCACCTAGTAAGGGGACGAAACATAAGGCCATAAGACTGTAAGACCAGAAGACATGGGAGTAGAAATTAGGCCATTCGGCCCACCGAGGCTGCTTCACCATTCAATCATGGCTGATAGGTTCCTCAACCCCATTCTCCTGCTTTCTCCCTGTAATCCTTGATCCTCTTGATAATCAAGAACCTATTTATCTCAGTCTTAAATGTAATCAATGGCCTGGACTCCACAGCCTTCTGTGGCAGTGAATTCCATACTTTCACCACTCTCTGGCTGAAGAGGTTTCTCCCTATCTCCATTCTAAAAGCTCTTCCCTTCACTCTAAGGCTGTGCCCTCAAGTCCTAGTCTCTCCTACCAAGGGAAGTATCTTCCCAACATCCACTCTGTCCAGGCCATTCAGTATTCTGTAGATTTCAATTAGATCCCCCCTCATCCGTCTAAACTCCAATGAGTATAGCCCCAGAGTCCTCAAACATTCATCATATGTTAAGTTTTCCATTCCTGGGACCATGCTCATGAACCTCCTCTGAATTCGCTCCAAGGCCGGTACATCTTTCCTGAGATATGTGGCCCAAAACTGCGCACAATACTCCAAATGTGGCCTGACCAGAGCCTTATAAAGCCTCAGTAGTACATCCCTGCTTTTATATTCAAGTCCTCTCAAAATAAATGCCAACATTGCATTTGCCTTCCTGACTACTGACTCAATCTTCAAGTTTACCTTGAGAGAATCCTAGACTAGAACTCTCAAATCTCTTTGCATTTCAGACTTCTGAACTTTCTCCCCATTTAGAAAATAGTCCATGCTTTTATTCTTCTTACCAAAGTGCATGACCTTACACTTTCCCATGTTGTACTCCATCTGCCACTTCTTTGCCCACTCTCCTAACCTGTCCAAGTCCTTCTGCAGCCTTGCCAATACTACCTGTCCTTCCACCTATCTTTGTATCGTCTGCAAACTCAGCCAGAATGCCCACAGTTCCTTCATCTAGATCATTAATGTATAAAATGAAAAGTTGTGGTCCCAACACTGACCCTTACAGAACACCACTTGTCACTGGCTGCCATCCTGAGATAGACCCTTTTATCCCCACTCTCTGTTTTCTGGGTGCACCTTATCAAAGGCCTTTTTGAAGTCCAGGTAGATAACATCCATTGGCTCTCCTTGGTCTACCCTGCTCCTAACATCCTCAAAGAATTCTAGCAGATTTGTCAGGCATGACCTCCCCTTGATGAAACTAGGCTGACTTTGCCTTATTTTACTATACCATCCAAATATTCAGCAATTTCATCCTTTACAATGGACATCTGCTATCAAACCTCCCTGCTCAGCGAACACACCAACCTCTATCTCCACAACAACTCTGTGAAGAGCATCCCACCCAGACTCATCCCCTACCCTATCCCTGTAACCTTGCATTTCCCAATGCTAGTCCACAAACCCCTGATCACAATGAACAAGTTAGCATGGCCAATCCACCTAACCTGCATTTCTTTGGACTGTGGGAGGAAACTGGAGCACCTGGAGGAAACCCACGAAGAAAGTGCAAACTCCCCACAGACAGTTGTCCAAGGCTGGAATTGAACTTAGGTCCCCGGTGCTATGAGGCTGCAGTGCTAACCATTGAGCCGCCATGTTCTCAAGAGTTAACCTATCATGGACTGCCTCAGTGACTGCTCCCATTTTTGATCGATCACCCTCCTGTCCCAGGTTTCCGCTCCAATGGTGGTTTGGAATGTGGGGATGATAACTGGAGGTTGAGCCATACTGCTGGATTGCAGAGAGTGCAGTATTATCTGGATGCCTTTGATACATGGCTGTGGGATGTTGGAGTTCAGAAGGCTTTAGGCCTACTTGCCCATAAAATTTGGTGTCTGTGTGATGAGCTAGGACAAATGCAATCATGAGGGAGAACATGGCTCACCTTTGAGTGTAAGTACTCCCTCTTTTACATCTGCCTCCACACATAGTCGCTTGGGTGGCATGGTCGCTCAGTGGTTAGCACTGTTGCCTCACAGCACCAGGGATCCGGGTCCAATTCCAGCCTTGGGCTACCATCCTTGTGTGGAGTTTGCACATTCTCCCCAAGTTGATGTGAGTTTTCTCCCACAGTCCAAACATGTGCAGATTATGTGGATTGGCCATGCTAAATTACCCATAGTGTCCAGGGATATGTACATTAGGTGGATAACCATGAGAAATGCAGGATTACAGACACATGGGGGGGGTGGGGGGATGTCAGTTGGTCTGTGTGGATGCTCTTCAGAGGGTCAGTGTCGATCGGCCAAATGGCCCGCTTCCATGCTGTAGGGATTCTACGAAAGGAAAATTCCACCCATAATGTCTGATACCAATCACTGCCAGCTCCAACTTCGTCCAAGAAGAGGAAACACAGTGTGAGCTTTGGGGACGCAATGACCTAGTGGCATTTTCACCTGCCAGCGATGCTGATATCCAGAGTGAATTAAAAAAAACCTTCATTGGAAGGGGCTATGTGAATGCCTTGAATTGTGTTCATTGTTCGACACAGTGAGCAGCTAATAAGCTTTAAACAGAGTAAATGTCACCATGTGTAGGGTTATAAGTGTGCAATTGCAAAACTCATCCCCTGACTGCAACTCCTTGGAGCGCTTCACACCCTATTCATCTCTGAAAGTGTGCACAGACCCTGGCGTATAGATTAGCAGCGAAATATACATTCTAAATCTCCAGTGCAAGAGAAGAGACAAGAGGAACTAATGGATTATACTGGTGGAGTTATTTCTCATTACTGATATCCTATGTGGGTGGCTGCTCAAAAGCAAGAACCGCAATTCAATGTTGAACAAGATCCATTCATTAAATGCTGGAAGGCAGAGTAATTACACTACCAAGGTGGCTGTGTGTTCAACGCATTTGATATTCATCTTGGTGACAGCTTTCACCCCCACACCACCATCAATCACACGGTCATTTTCCTGAACTCAACCTTTGACCAGCTTACTTCAAAATGAAACATGATTGAACAGTGTTGGATTACCACTCCAGCAGAACATAGCACTTTCAGTCTGAGCTTCGCAGGGTCACTGACGTAATCACTTCAAGTTTTATCATCTGTATCGAAAACAGAAATTTATCAAAAGTAAACCTGCGATGATTCGTTGCTAAGCTTCCCCTCCCAACACCAATAGGGCATTGGTTAGAGACAAAAAAAAACTGCAGATGTTGGATTCCAAGGTGGACTAGCAGGAGGCTGGAAGAACACAGCAGGCTAAGCAGCATGTGGAGGAAGGGAGCAGTCAACTGGCTTCAAGCAGTCAGTCTTCAGGACTGGAGAAGAGTTATACCTGAAACATTGGCTGCTCCCTTCCTCCAGATGCTGTCGGCTTGCTGTGCTCTTCCAGCCTTCTGTTTGTCTACCAATAGGACGTTGCTGCCTGGAGTGCAGCATATACCTGTGGCCACCTAATCATTGGGAGGGTATTAATGGGAGGTGGCTCAGACCTGAGTGGTGAAGATGATACTGGCTTTCAGCGAAAGATGAAATAACTCGATAGCGGCCGCTATCCCATCACCACGTCACCCTTTACACATAAGCAGTCCTGAACCATAGTACTGCCACTTCAGGAGCGACTCTCAGAGTGTCAGTCTCTCTCACAGTCCCTTTTTATGTGTCAGTCGGGACTCCCTGATTGGACTAGCTTAACAGTCCCAATCAGGGAACTCATATTCTATGAAGGCAATAGCCTGGTGGTATTATCGCTGGACTGTTAATCCAGAGACCCAGGTGATATGCTGGGGACCCAGGTTCAAATCCTGCCACGGCAGATGGTGGAATTTGAATTCAATAAAAATCTGGAGTTAAGAATCTAATGACGACTGTAAATTCATTGCCGATTGTTGGAAAA
Organism: Ginglymostoma cirratum; assembly: GCA_024137785.1. Taxonomy (NCBI): domain Eukaryota; kingdom Metazoa; phylum Chordata; class Chondrichthyes; order Orectolobiformes; family Ginglymostomatidae; genus Ginglymostoma; species Ginglymostoma cirratum. Next base: position 10,682,452 of record JAHRHZ010000065.1, read on the forward strand.
ACCCATCTAGCTCACTAATGTCCTTTGGGGAAGAAAACTGTCATCTTTAACTGGTCTGGCCTACATGTGACTCCAGACCCACAGCAATGTGGTTGACTCATAACTGCCCTCTGGGCAATTAGCGAAGGGCAATAAATGCTGATCTCGCCAGTGACACCCCCATCCCGTGAATGAATAAAGAAAAAAAGTCCATATGGCTGACCTCATTACAATCGCTACAAAAGAGATTGGACAAACTTGATTTGTTTCTACTTGAATGTCAGAGGATGATGGGTGACATGATAGAAGCTTACAAAATTATGAGAGGTATGTATAGAATGGATAGTCAGAGTCTTTGTTCCAGGGTGGGAATGTCAATTATTAAGGGAGATAGGTGTAAGGTAAAAGGGGAAAAGTTTAAAGGAGATGAGAGAGGCAAGATTTTTTGACACAGAGGGTGGTAAGTGCCTGGAATGCGTTCCCAGGGGAGGTGGTAGAAGCAGATACAATAGCAACATTTAAGAGGCAGCTTGATGAATAGGTAGAGAATAGAAGGATATGGACTGCGTACAAGCAAAAGGTTTTTTGCAAAGCAAGGCACCATGTTTTTGTCACAGCATTAATGGGTCAAAAGGCCTGTTCCTATGCTGTACTGTTCGTTGTTCTTTGTGTAAGGACAGGTTGGAATTGCTTGCAATTGGGAAATCTTGATCAAAGTTTTCACAAGATGAAAATGTAAAAGGACCCAGGACCTGTAATGAATGAAAAACTGAAACTCCTGCGGATGCTATAAATCAGGAACAAAAACAAAGTTGCTGGAAAAGCTCAGCAGGTCTGGCAGCATCTGTGAAGGAGAAAACAGAGCTAATGTTTCAGGTCCAGTGACCCTTCCTCAGAACTGTTCACAGATGCTGCCAGACCTGCTGAGCTTTTCTGATGAAGGGTCTAGGCCCAAAACGTCAAGCTTTCCTGCTCCTATGATGCTGCTTGGCCTGCTGTGTTCATTCAGCTCCACATCTTGTTGTCTCGGATTCTCCAGCATCTGCAGTTCCTATTATCGCTGAGCTTTTCCAGCAAATTTGTTATTGTAATGAATGCTTGTTTATTCTTCGGTACTGTATGACTCATGTGCTGGCCTTATGTTATGGGAGTTAACCTAATTATCACAGCGTGATCATGGCAGATCATCAGAATATACTGCCATATTATGTCAGGGTGGTGCATTTTCCTGGGTCTTTGTCTTCCTTGTTCAATGACATTATCTCCTCACCACTCCTCCCTTAGTATTGTGTTCAAAAGCTTGGTCAAAGAAATCGACTTTCATGAGGAGAAGTTGGCCAACTGCATGTGTTCAGGGGGGCAAATGGAGTGACCACTGATATAGATGTTATAAATGGGCTCAGGAGATGATTAAGTAAGTTCCTAGACTGAGAGAATGGACTAAGGTAGGCAAGGAGAAGGTGAGAAGGCAGTCATGAGATCCATTGATAAGATTGAGATTACTGGACTCTGTATTTTCTTGGCACTTCATAGATTTAAACACAGAGGAATCTAAGCGTCCTTGTACATAAGTCACCAACAGTTGGTTTGCAGGTGCAGCAGGTAATTAAGCTGGCAAATGGAATGTTGTCCTTCATTGCGAGAAGGATTGAGTTTGAAAGCAGGGAGGTTATGCTGCAATTATATAGGGTGCTGGTAAGGCAGTTTTGGTCTCCTTACTTAAGAAAGGATGTAGTGGCACTGGAGGGAGTGCAGAGGGGGTTCACAAGGTTGATTCCGGATTTGAGAGGGTCGGCTTATGAGGAGAGATTGAGTTGACTAGGACTATACTCGTTGGAATTTAGAAGAATGAGAGGGGATCCTATGTAAACATATAAATTTATGAAGGGAACAGATAAGATAGAAGCAGGGAGGTTGTTTCCACTGGCAGGAAAAACTAGAACTAGGGGGCATCGCCTCAAAATAAGGGGGAACAGGTTTAGGACTGAGTTGAGGAGTAACATCTTCACCCAAAGGGTTGTGAATCTGTTGAATTCCCTGCCCAGTGAAGCAGCTGAAGCTATCTTGTTGAACGCTTTTAAGGCAAAGATAGTAAAGGCATTAAGTGTTATGGTGAGCGGGTGGGTAAATGGAGCTGAGTCCATGATAAAGATCAACCATGATTTTATTGAATGGTGAAGCCGGCTGGATGGGCCAGATGGTCTACTCCTGATCCAATACTTATATTCTTATGAATTTATTGAATTTTATTTTATTGTGGCTCGAGCATGTGGATAGGTTGTATTAACCCACTGAACACCACATCTTAATCTGAGATTAAGAATCACAAGGGGAAACAAGTGAATATTTAACAAAATTCCAACACATGTTTATTCCTAGACTTACTTCCTGAAAAATTAAACATCTCCAGATGAGATATGGAATTTTCTTTTTTGGTGTGTGTACTCTTGGAATAGGTTTAGGATGATTCCACAGACTAGACTCAAATGCCTAAAAGAAGGAATGAGTTATATGTATATAGCTCCCTGCATGATCACAGGGCTTCCTAAGCAATTGAAATACTTTCTGGAACGTAGCCCTGAAGGAAACATGGCAGCCTCATTTACACAAATCAAAGTGTTACAGACAGTGAAAGGGGTAAGACCAGATCATCGGTTTTGGTGATTTTGATTGACAGATCAATATTGAATAAAACACCAGTGAGCAATACATTGATCTTCTTCAGGTGATGCCATTGTATTTTTTACAGCCACCCAAGAAGCCAGGCAGGCCTTCAGCTTAAAGTGCCACACAAAGGCCATGCACTGGGACCCTTGGCCAAGACATTGTAGTCAAGTCCCTTGAGTGGGACTTGAACACTTAACCTCCTGACAAAGGCCTGCTATCACTCAGCTTTCTGCAAGATTCTGTTGCATGGCTAATACATAGTAAGGGGTTCAGCCGCTGTGTCTAGCTAATGGAATTCTATGGAACACATTGAGATAATGGATTGGGTTCTTCAAAAAATATTGAACGACGTTCCACATTATGAATGATGAAATCTAACGTGTAAATTGTGGGAATATCTCCAATTTCTTTGATGGGGATCCTGCTTGAATGTTTTTGGACTGTACGCTGCCCCAGATGACAAATGGGAGTGTTCCGATCTATCTCTCACAAGTCCTGGCGCCTGTGTGGTTTGTTTTCCCTTGCACTATGTTTGAACCTGACAATTTGAGTTTCTTCTCTTGGTTGTACTGCTGTGGGAAGGAGACAGACATTTTGAAACAGCGGGGAAAATAAAGTTCAAAATTCGCTGAGCCACAATTGCAGCCCCCAAATAATGGACTCAGTCTGACACAGGTGAAAGATCAGGGCTGCGTTAGTCTCTCCAAAGTGCATTGGGATGTACATATTAAAGGAACTAGATGACTACATGCTGTTAATGGATATTAATGCAAGGTCGAGGATTCGTGTGCGTGTGACTGAGTTTGAATAAAGAGACATACTTACCCCATTTCCATAAGACCGTAAGACCATAAGACATAGGAGTGGAAGTAAGGCCATTCGGCCCATCGAGTCCACTCCACCATTTAATCATGGCTGATGGGCATTTCAACTCCACTTATCCGCACTCTCCCTGTAGCCCTTGATTCCTTGCGAGATCAAGAATTTATCAATCTCTGCCTTGAAGACATTCAACGTCTCGGCCTCCACTGCGCCCCGTGGCAATGAATTCCACAGGCCCACCACTCTCTGGCTGAAGAAATGTCTCCTCATTTCCGTTCTAAATTGAGCCCCTCTAATTCTAAGGCTGTGCCCACGGGTCCTAGTCTCCCCACCTGACGGAAACAACTTCCCAGCGTCCACCCTTTCTAAGCCATGCATTATCTTGTAAGTTTCTATTAGATCTCCCCTCAACCTTCTAAACTATAATGAATACAATCCCAGGATCCTCAGCCGTTCACCGTATGTTAGGCCTACCATTCCAGGGATCATCCGTGTGAATCTCCGCTGGACACGCTCCAGTGCCAGTATGTCCTTCCTGAGGACTTAAATTGACTTAATATCAACTTAAATTGAATTGAGGGGGCATGGAGGGAAGGTGGCAAATTGGTAATGTCATTGGATGAGTAACCTAGAGATGCAGGGTCAATGCTCTGGGGATAGAGGTTCAGATCCTGCCACAGTGACCAGTGGAATTTGCATTCAATTGTTACAGCAAAGACCTGCTAGATACAGGGATTGTATTCCTATAAAGTCCTGTGAACAGTGATTACCACACTGTGCATGTGCTGTGTGCACTTTCTATTCCAGGAAGTTAGTTTTCTCAACAATTTTCTTTAAACCATGTTTGAGTGAAAATAGACTTGCTGTCATCAAAAAGGTGAAGATATGCGTAGAAGCGAGGGCAGACACATAAGCAGCAGGACTTTAATAAATCTGGGATTGAAAGCTAGACGCAGTCAGGGTGACTATGACAATTCTCAATGTTTGTTACAAATTAATTTAAGAATGTCTGTTAGGGAGTAAAATCTACCGTCCTTACTCAGCCTGTACTGCATAGCCCACACCACCCACATTTCACAAGTTCACAGATTAACAGAATTGTTATGGTGCAAAGGGACACCATTGGGCCCATCATGCCTGCACTAGCTCTATTACCTAGTGCCAATCTCCTACCCTTTCCCCATTTCCCTGCACACCATTTCTATCCAAATAACCATCCAATGCCCTCTTGAATGCCTCAATAGAACCTGTCTCCACCACACTCCAGACCCTAACTACTCGCTGTATGAAAAGCCCTTGCTTCAATTGCACATCACTTTAAATTTATACCCTCTCATTCTTGTTCTTTTTCACGATGTGGAACAGTCTCTGCCTATCTACTCTATCCAGCCACTCATGATTTTGAAAAGCTCAATCAAATCTTCTCTCCAAGTCCCAACATCTTCAATGTATTGGGAGTCCTTATCATGAAACAGTAAAGATAAAAGCGTAGGAAATTTCACCCAAGTTCGGGGTCCTTTCTGCTAAGCTGCTACATGGGCACTGCAAGGGGCAGGAAGAGGGTGCACAATATTTCCTGCCAGGGGTGTGTTTCAACAAACGGGCCATCAGGAGATATAAGAGTGCAAGGGGTGTGTGTGGAGTTAGGGATTGTGATGCAAGTGGGGGCACCCCACCTTTACTACATGCCCATGCAAGACATTTTTTCACTTATTTGGAAAGTCTGTCTGGTTTCCCACCAGCTGCCCACCTGCTCCAGGAAAGCCACCAGCTTCTCTGCTCAGACTCCAGCGAACATCAGCATCCTGTTAGCAGCACATATCCTAATGAGCATAATCATATTAATCAATTAGTTCATTGATTCATTCACATTACAGCATGAGAGTCCTTGCCAGAATCTTGTGGATATCTCTTTTATCTCTGGAAGCAGCAGGGTCAAGTGGAGTGGGAGAAGGAGCCTTCAGTGGAGGGGAGAGTTAATGCTCCCCTCAGGTAGCCGTGATTATAGGCAAGTCCAGCAGAGGGAGCCTATTTCTAGTCTTGCCATTCAGACGGTAAACTCAAGCCTGAGATGCTGAGTTGCTTTTCCCTGTCTTTTTCTGACAGGAGGGTGATGATCTTCCATTAGATTAGCCCATGCTCATAGGTAAGCAATTTGCCATCGCCTCCTGCTGGATGACTCACTAGAAAACTCTCTGGCTCTTTCCCCCTGACATCATGCACATCATAAGGCTATCAATCAACCTATCTGGCTTTCTTACAAACACACCTTCCATGGCCAACAGGTCCTGATGTGGGGTTTGAACCTGGAGTTTCTAGCCCAGAGGTAAAGACGCTACCACTGCACCACGAGCTCACGTGAAAATTGGAGCTTAAATTTAGGGGCTGTTTGACTGCGTGTGCTAGCTGAAAGTAAGACGTGGTAAGGTGAAGTCTCCAGGAATATGTAGAACCAGAATTTGCAACGTTAACACTCCAGCTTCAAGTCAGGTAGTTGCTATCAGATACTGGCCTCTGTGGTACTTGTTAAGGCTTGGCAGCTTTAAGAGAAACGTTGCTTTGCAGAAAAACAGATTTATTTGGAAAAATGTTCTTTTATATTTACAATAATAGCTCTGTTTAGCAAGCACTCAGAGTCTGATATGTACAGCAGGCTGACACAAGTGGATAAATGAACAATTAACAAATTACCATTTACAATGGGGAGAATGGGGGCGTGAGCTAGAAAACCTTATACTTATCAGAAAATTACCCTTATTAATATACACTTAACGATACAAGCTTCTGTAGAGCTGGAATAGAGGGAGAGTGCTGAGAATTCACACAACTGCAACTTTAAGTGGACTAAACTGTAATCACATTATACAAAACATACCTCCCACATAAAACACCACCACCATGTGACAGCAAACTTCATTGATCCCGCACATATATTTCGACTCTGTGAGGTACTTGGGCTGCATCAAGTGCACACAATCCTGAGACACCTACCTCCTTCCTCTAAAGAAGTGCCATACTCGCCAAAGTCAGGTCTTCTTCAAAATATATGCAGTGATATATCGATATCGGTTTCCTTCTCTGTTCCATATAACACCTTCTGAGAATGTCCCTCTGGATGTTACATGTCAGAGTCTCAAAAGGTTACAACATTTGGAATGAAATTCCTGAGGATGTGGTTGATGTGGGCACAATTACAACGTTTAAAAGACATTTGGATAAGTATGTGCATAGGAAAGGTTTTGGAGGGATTTGGGCCAGGAGCAGGCAGGTAAGACTAAATTAGTTTGGGATTATGTTCAGTGTGGATTTTTTGTACTGTAGGGTCTGTTTCCGTGCTGTATGAGTCTATGACTCTAGGAGAGGGAGTGAGCCAGTCATTTAATGCCAGTTTCTTCTGCCCTGGACCCAGAAATGAATTGCAAACACTTAAAAATCTATCAACTTTGTTCACTGACAGGAGCTATCTGGTGATTGACCACATATGTTTGGAACTCGTCTGAGGGGGCCTTGAGGCACAGTGGTTGTGTCCCTGCCTCTGAGCTAGGAAGTATGGATTCAAGTCCCACCTGCTCCATGATTAGAAAATACTTAGAACTACTTGGGGGAAGAGTGCATGGATACTTTAATGAAAGCTCCAGGAATGTTGCCTCCTGCACCTCTCCACTAGGTCAGATGGAGCCATATAGACCCTTCAGTCCAACCTATCCATGCCAACCAGGTTTCCCAACCTGAACTGGTCCCATTTGCCTGCCTAAACTTTCTTATTCATGTACCTATCCAAATATCTTTTAAATCTTGCAACCGTACCTGCATCTACCACTTCTTCCGGCAGTTCATTTCACACATAAACCACCCTCTATGTGAAAAAAGCTTCCCCTTAGCTCCTTTTTAAACCTTTCCCTTCCCAGCTTAAATCTATACACTTTGGTTTTGGACTCCTCTACCGGGGGGAAAAGACCTTGGCTATTTATTTGACTTGACTTTATTGATTCATGATTTTATAAACCTCTATAAGGTCACCCCTCAACCTCCTATGCTCCAGTGAAAAAGTCCCAGCCTATCCATCCTCTCCTAAAGACTCATACTTTTCCTTCCTGGCAACATCCTTGTAAGTCTTTCCTGAACCCTCTCCAATTTAATAACATCCTTCCTATAGCAGGGTGATCATTATTGTATGCAATATTCCAGATGTGGCCTCACCAACGTCCTGTACAACCTCAACATGACATCCCAATTCCTATACTCAATAGTCTGAGCAATGAAGGCAAGTGTGATGAGCATCTTCTTCACTGCCCTGTCTATCTGTGATGTAACTTTCAAAGAACTATGTATCTGAACCCCAAGGTCTCTCTGCTACCCAGGGCACTACCATTAACTGTATCAGTCCTGCCCTTGTTTGTCTTACCAAAATGCAATACCTCACAATATATTGAAATTAAACTCTTTGGCCCATTGCCCTATTTGATCAAGATCTGTTTGTAATCTTAGATAACCTTCTTCACTGTTGACGATACCACCAATTTTGGTGTACTAATCACCTCTCCTAAACTCTCATCCACATTGTTTATATAAATGACAAACAACAGTTTACACGCCTGGGCTGATGCCTGTCACACTCCAGCAATGAAAACTTGCCAACCTGAAAAAGACCAATTTATTCTCACTGTCTGCTTCCTGTTCACCAACCAATCTGTTATCCACATTAAGCGTGTTACCCCTTACACCATGAGCTCTAACTTTGTGCAGGATCCTTCAATCCCTTAATCAAATGAAAACCAAAGTTGAATTAAGGTGGGAGATATTAGAACGGGTAGCTAAAAGCTTGGTTAAAACGGTAGATATTAAAGAACAAGAGATGTGGAGAGTAGGTCCAGAGTTTCAGGCTCAAGTTAATGTTCTGAACAAGAGCCAACTGGACCCGAGACGTTAACTCTGTTTTCTCTCTACAGAAGCTGCCAGACCTGTTGAATTTCTCCAGCAATTTCTGTTTTTATTTCTGAGTTCCAGCTTCCACAGATCTTTGGTACTTTTGTTTGTCAAGTTAATGTAGGTTTGGCAAGAGGCCAAAATTTGGGAGTTGTTAGAGGCTTGTAGAACTGAAGGAGGTGATAGAGATAGACCATGGAAAATGGATTGGAACATGAGGGTGTGAGTTTTGAAATCAAACTGTTGATGAAAAGCTTTGCTATGATTATTCCGTGCTTCTGTCACTTTGGTTAATTAATACATTAGGACTTGCTCAGTGTCGGGCATTGCCCTTTGGAACTATGGTGACTTTATCTACTTACTTATTTATCTGGCAAGGATTATATTGCTCACATGGTTGTGTGTGTGAATTTCTTTTTCTGTATCCTAAAAAGCACACTGCTTGCTTCTTGATGACATTTGGTTGTGAAATTCTACAGAACTCTCATGGAGAGAAAGTGGAATTCACTAGGGCTGACTTGTAATTTAAATTCATTCCTGGTATTATAATGGATCTTAAAATCAGAGCAAATTATTCAACACAATGCAATCTCTTAGTTTGTAAATAGATGACTGACATAATTCTGGAATATTCTATGAGGCATTACATTTGCTTCGCAGTTACATGTCCTTATAAGCAATAACATATTCCAGACATAATATTCAGTAGCTGGTGTGTTGGAAATACATGGAAGGATAAACCATTCAAGCATTAGGATTAAAATGGGGATTAGCAATGATAATATTTGTATGGCATCCAAATTATTGAGATTTTCACATCACAGTGGTACTGAACTGACACAGGATAAAACAATCATTCCATCAAAGGCATCAGCCAAGCCTCTGTAGAAAGGATTTTGTTTATTCCGCATCATGGATCTCTAAGGAGAACAAAACAGGTAGACCATCAATCTCAAAGGGAAACCTTGCATTTATGAAGCATTTTATCACTTCTCATGAGAGTCACAACACGCATTTAGATTGTGCCTTCGAAGTGGGAAATGGCACAGAGAGCAGCACTGCAACAAAATTAACACAAAGACATGTCAAAGAACTGGGTTTTGAGGAGTATCAGGCGCGAGGATAATGGCTCAAATCTTATTGGGGTCTGGGTGATGTGGGATGTGTGGCAGAGATGTTACGGTGAGGGTCAACTCAATGTCAGGGATACCTCACCATAGCTTTCATGCCTTTCTCAAGTGGTGTGATCTTGCTAGGCAGCAATAGAGATTCTCACTAGGCAGTGACAGTTTCCCAATTGATGGTCAGTATTGCTTATTAAACACTTTGATAACACGTCAATCAGCCATGCATTGCCATCTTACTGACAAACCAGCCACTGGGAAGACCTTGCATGAAAACCAGAATGGGTTCAACTCCATGCTTGGGCTAAAAGACCTTTATGTTGGACCAGCTACTCAGGGCATGCTCCATAGGCACTGGCCACATGGAATCCAGATCCTGGGCATTGGCATTGGACAAGTGCCACCTCTAAGAACCTTATGATACATCTCCGATTCATTTACAGGATGTTTCTACACTTCAACGCTGCACCTCAGGCTGCAACGGTGACTACCATTGTAGTACTGCAGCAAGGACACTGTGTGCTCAGGGGCACACAGCCTGGACAGGACCAGGCTGTACCTCCAGGCTCTTCACTCACTGCCCTAGTGCTTTCCACCCATGAACCTATCTGCATGCTTGCAGCATCCTTGCCTCACCTAGACTTGCTTTTGGTCGCTCTCTCCCTTTGGTCAAAGACACTAGGCTCACATAACTACTGCCTTGCTGTGCTATTTAGATCAGGCACAAAACCAGGAAGCTGGTCACAGTTGTCAGCAGACCTCAGTCTAGTCATGGAGGAAAGTCTTCGTTCAGAGGATTCTGGTACAATATGTGAAGGGCAGACCCTGATACCAATCCAGGGGCGGGCAGAGTCAGGATGCTCTGCTCCTAAGGGGTGATGGGCTGAATGGCACACCACTCGCCTTGACTCTTTCTGCTGTAATGGTTTTTCTGATGGACTAAGCGAGAGAGGTAAGTATTATGGCAGACAAAAGTGGGTGGCACAGCTGTTACTTTCGGTGCATGTGGTGAGTGTCCTGACAAGTAAGTAGGCATCACAGAGGGCAATACACCATTCGTGGTGTCAGGGTTTGGAGTGTGAGTGGGAAATGTGTTGCAACGAATTATGACGGTGATAATGAATAAGCATTGGTAGAAAATAGGATCAGCAGCAGGGATAGACCAAGTGTGTGAGGCAGATAGTTGGAGAGACAGTGGCACTTAGAGATGTACAGCACAGAAACAGACCCTTCGGTCTAACTCATCCATGCCGAACAGACATCCTAAATTAATCTAGTCCCATTTTCCAGCATTTGGCCCATGTCCCTCTAAAACCTTCCTATTCATGTTCCCATCCAGATACTTTTTAAATGTTTTAATGTTTCTCATATTCGTCGTGTAAGGATACAATGGATTGATTCAGAGCGAGAAGCTGAGGGAATGGAAAAGTCATTCCATGTAAATATAAAGTCAGAAATCACTTGAAACAAGGTTATAGTCCAACAGGTTTACTTGAAATCAAAAGCTTTTGCTCACCTGACGAAGGAGCAGTGCCCTGAGAGCTTGAGGTTTCAAAGTAACTGGTTGGACTATAACCTGGTGTAGTGTGACTTCTGACTTTGTCCACCCGAATTCAACACCGGCACCTTCACACCATGTAAATATAGCAAGCCATTAAGCAAGTGATGTGGTTAATTCATTAATTAATGGACTGAGTAGAAATAAAGAGGTAATAGTTGAGAATGACAAATGAAAGGAGCTGCAAGACTGTGTAGTTAATAAACTCTATCCACAAAGAAGGGTGTCTTGGTATCTGCCTCAGCAACTGACTTGGATCTGAGTTGACAAGACATCCATGTCTTAAGGCTCTTGGACGTGTTGCTTTGTCAATGTTTGTAGGAGAAAGTGATTAAGGAGCTTAAGTGGATCATATATCCATTATAAAAGAATGGTTGGGAGTGATTGATGAATATAAGTGTATCACCTTGACTCCACTTTGTCTGAAAGTCTGCATTGTTTGCCTTGTAATGAATTATAGTGTTAATATATATGGAATATAGGGAACAAAGGTAGAACTGGGTAAGTGTTTTGAGCAAACCGCAGTATACGGTAGTTAGGCTGGAGTTCTAAATCATGGCTCATAAACTCTTGTTGTAAACCATAAAATGAATAATAAAGAAACAAATAATTAAGTGGAATTGTATTGTATGATTTGACAGGGGTTTTATATTGGATTGTGCGGCATGAACTCATTAAAGACAGGTTCTGCAGTTTGTTACAATCAATGTCTCTGTTTAACATAAGGAAAAGGAAAGGATAGGAAAGCAGTCCAACATTTTCATCTAAGAGGAAGATCTATAGGGAAAGATTGGAGATACTCAGGTTTCATGATGCTGGAATAAAATAGTTCATGAGGAATCCCATTGAGGCACAAACAGTGTCAAATATTATAGATAATAATGAAACCAAATATTACATTTAAGTAGCAAGTTAAGACCATATGATACAAATTAAAATAAATGACAGTGAATTTAGTTGTGTACTTGGCAGAATCCATCATTCATACAGTGCTAAATATGATCATATTCATAGAGATGTACAGCACCGAAACAGACTCTTTGGTCCAACTCATCCATGCCGACCAGATATCCTAAATTAATCTAATCCCATTTGCCAGCATTTGGCCCATATCTCCCTAAACCCTTCCTATTCATATACCCATCCAGATGCCTTTTACATATTGTAATTGTACCAGCCTCCACCACTTCCTCTGGCAGCTCATTCCAGTGGAGTTGCAGGTAGACAGGATGGTGAAGGAGGCATTTGGTATGCTTGCCTTTATTGGACAGTGCATTGAGAATAGGAGTTGGGAGGTCACGTTGTGGCTGTACAGGACATTGATTAGGCTACTTTTGGAATACTTTGTGCAATTCTGGTCTTCCTTCCGAAGGAAAGATGCTGTTAAACTTGGAAGGGTTCAGAAAAAGATTTACCAGAATGATGCCGGGGTTGGAATGTTTGACCTCCAGGAGGAAGCTGAATAGGCTGGCGTCTTTTTCCCTGGAGCTTTGGAGGCTGAGGGGTGATCTTATAGAGGTTTATAAAATCATGACGGGCATAGATAAGGTGAATAGTCAAGGTCTTTTCCTCACGGTAGGAAAGTCCAAAACAAGAGGGCATAGATTTAAGATGAGAAGGGAAAGATTTAAAAGGGACCTAAGGGGCATTTGGAATATTCAAGAAGACTGGAAAAAAAATGTCATTCAGGATTCAGTTAGACAATATAACAGGGCAGTTAAGATACCAGATGGGCAAGGTTTTGGTTTAAATGGCTTGCCTTCTTTATGAAGGTGGGCTGCATTTGAGAGTCTTCTGTGACAGCAAATGAATTTATTGCTACAATTCAGCAACCTTGCTGCAGGAACAACAGTAATAATACAATGGAAGAATTATAAACCCAAACTCAACTACAGTATGGCTCAGGACTAATGGAGGGAAGAATTAAAGAGAAAAGCCTTGGAGCTGTGACCCTGAAAAAAGTGAAGTATTATACACTGAGTCATACTGGTCTTTTATCATCTGGATACTGAATGTCCTTGCTGAGGTGCACATCAAAATCTATGTTTCATGCTGTATTTTTTTTAAAAATCTAGTCACACAAAAGCGGTAAATATTTGTAATGATGAATCTTGTGGCAAAAGCACAGAAAAAATAAATTTCCAAAGTTGCTCAAAGGGATGATGCCTACGGTTTTCACTGAGACTAACTATCCACAACTACAATGGATGCTCTTCTAGTCACAAAATTTTCAAACATGTTTGTCCTTTACTTGGACCTTGAATTAAAGTCCCCAATGGGCCAATGGTTAATCTGTCCCTATGAAATTTTGCACAAGTGTTATCCTATTTGTTTGGAGTAGATTGTTGCCTTCATTAATGTAGCGGAGAGGGGCATCTCAACAAAACAGCTAATCCTTAGTGTCATACTGGGATCCTGTGCTTTTAAAGCAACTCCAAGAAAGTGTGAAGCAATCGTTTACTGCTGATGAATAGGAAGCAATCAAATAAAAGCAAAATTTTGCAGATGCTCAAGATCTGAAATGAAAATAGAATGTGCTGGAGAAACTCAACAGGTCTGGCAACATCTGTGGAAAGAGAAATTGAGTTAACATCTCAAGTCCAATATGTCTCTTCTTTGGAACTGAAAGGTGAACTGAAAATATCAGTATTTATTGAGATCAAAGGAAGTATTTGCTTTTATATAATTTCTTGCAATTCCCCAGATAGTCCCTACAAGCATGTTTCACGCAAAGTCGCCCCACTTGTAGTCAAATCTTTGCTGTTGTGAGCGTAAACTTGGCAGCAGCTAGTTTGTAGTCAACAAGATCCCACAAGCAGGAATGGGATAAATGATTAGCTCATCTGTTTTGGTGCTGTTAATTAGGTTAATAAATGTTAACCAGATTACTGGGAGAGCTCTCCGGTTTTTCCTTCAAATTATATCGTGAAACCTTTTATGCCAAACTGAACAGGCTCCGAAAGCTTCGATTTAGCATCCAATCTAAAAAAAACAATGTACTCTCCAATACAATACTCCATTGAAACACCCAATATTCTTTCATCCTGGCATGATAAGATGATGCTGCAAGGAATAGTCCATTGCTCAAAATTGCTCTTAGACCAATGTTGCGGAAAATAGTTGGTAAAGTTAGGAGCTGTTTAGACTAATCATAAAGGTAGCTTTACTCTAACCTGTGTGAGGTGTAAGTGCATTTACTGAGTGAAACATCCTCAATTCCTCTTCATATCTCTGGCACTGATGAGCACTAATTCACAGAATATGTTTAGATATTCAGATAGAATTCCTTCCTTTTGCACCAACTGGACATCACTATCACAACATTGCCCAGATGTCCACTTTTTTTTTAGAATCCCTACAGTGTGGAAACAGGCCCTTCAGCCCAACAAGTCCACACTGATCAGAGGATCCCACCCCGCCCCAAGCCCTAATCTACACGTCCCTGAACACTACAGGCAATTTAGCATGGCCAATCTACCTAGCCTGCACATCTTTGGACTGTGGGAGGAAACCGGAGCACCCAGAGGAAACCCATGCAGACACGGGGGGAACGTGCAAACTCCACACAGACAGTCACCCGAGGGTGGAATCAAACCCGGGTCCCTGGCACTCTGAGGCAGCAGTGCTAACCACTGAGCCACCATGCTGCCCCATAAACAAAGGCTGACCTGATCCGTGAGCACTCATTTTGCCGAAACCCGGGATTAAACCAGGGACGTTTAGATCTTCAGTCTCATGCTCTCCCATCTGAGCTATTTCGGCAAGGACAGGTAAATCTAAGCAAATTACAGCTTCCACCCAACTGAGAGGTGCATAAAGGTTGCATCTATGTGGCTAGCTCAGTTTGTCATCCTTTCAAACACTTTTAAATCCCCCGGTCTTTTGTATATACAATGTACCCAGCCCCAGGAGATGCCACCTAACCAAGCTTAAGTCACAGAACAGCACATTTACTGAATTGTATCTTTGTAAGCTAGTATATATTTTCTGCATTAATCAGTGTTTTTTTTATTCATTCACTGGATGAGAGCATTTATTGCCCAGAGGGTAGTTAAGAATCAAACACATTGCCTTGGTTCTGGAGTCACATGTAGGCCACACCAGGTAAGGATGACAGACTTCTTCCCTAAAGGGCATTAGTGGACCAAATGGCCTTTCTCCCCTGACAATCAAAATGGATTCATGGTCATCATAGGACTCGTATTTCCATAATTTTTTTGAACTCAAATTCCACTATAGCAGGATTCGTACCCAGAACATTGGCTACCAGTCCAGCGGTAATACCACCAGGCCATCACCTTCTCAGTTGTCATTGAAACAGACCTTGCTGTGTTTGATATGGCTGAGTCATTTTTTTAACCCAACAACTTGAGCCTACTTGGATCAAATAAACTTGCCAATGGTTTAACAGCCAGTGGTATAAACTGATCAACAGCAGGATGTCTGACCACGTATTTGTCACTCTGAACATGATTCACTCCCAGCAACTGTCGCCCAGGTATTTTATTCTTGCTGCAACATCTATTTTTCCTGCATTTCAATTGTAGTTTGCTGTTAGCACAGAGTGATGAAGCAATTAAGACAGGAAAGACATGTATTTATGTAAGGCCTGACCTTGTCCTTCATAAGCATTTCTAAGCATGTCACATACAATTACTTTGAGGAGAAGTGACTATTGTTACACAAGCAAGGTCATGATTGAACAATGGCAATGTTAGATTTAGATTTATTTAATATTGTCGCTTGTACCTCGATACAGCGAAAAGTGGATAATGTTGCCATCTGGCGCCATCTTGGATTACAGAATGGATTACTGAATAGATTGTATAAATGGTAAGATACTGGATACATTAATATTACATTGATATAACTAAAACTGAAACTAAAACTAAATGTACAAAGCTAGAACATTGCCGGTGATTTTAACCTAACCTTCTCCAGTGGTAACATTTGACCTGGGCGGCCATTCATTCTCTGCTCAGCGTTATGCTCCATTAGTTTTGTACAAGTCTAGTATCTGGCTGGGTAAGAGTTGGGCTTGTGCCCGTCCCTGTTGATTGGGGTTAGATTCAAATTTGGATTGGTTGTATTCTTTTCCCTTGTCAGTATAATTATTTTTGAACTATAAAAGCTGGAGATATTTATTTATAAAAACATCAGACCAGTGCTTTGAGATAGTAAGAACTACCGATGCTGGAGTCCGAGATAACAAGGTGCAGAGCTGGATGAACACAGCAGGCCAGGCAGCATCAGAGGAGCAGGAAAGCTGACGTTTCAGGTCTGGGCCCTTTTACAGTAAACAAACAGACGAGTGCTTTCATGTCATTTGCTTGGAATGTGTTAAGTTTCAAGGAGTTTAAAAAAAAGTTACAGAATTGGGTCTGGTGTAATTTTAAATGGATGCCAAAACCTTCTGTTTATTTTATTCAACCGATTTCACTCCAAATAATTTTCTGTGCCATTTACTTTTGATGAAAGGACCATTTCACAGTTAAACTATCATTCCGAATTGGACGAATGAACTGTCAAGTGTCTTAAACCCTACTTATCTAAATTTGCTTCAAGTTTTGCAAACCGAAACACCTTGAGGAATGGAAGAAAGATTTCTTGCGCACGTATAATCTCCCTTTGAAAGAAATTCCCATTTTCAGGTAATACAGTTAATTTTTGTTATGAACATCCATCGTGATTAATTCTGAGGCCAGGCATTATCAAAGTAAAAAGTCAATGTAGGCTTTTTCAACTTTTCCTTGTGTTCTGAACCAGACCACAGTGTTTGACGCAATCCCTCTCCACTAATGGGTCTACCAACACAGAGTGTCATAAATTAATCTCCCCATAGACACCAAGTCTGCAACTGTTCCTGCCCTTTTTTTCTCATTCATTCATGGGATGATACAAAGTGAAAGTTATATTTAAAACATGTATTGACAGAAGACAGAATTTGAACATCGCTGCAAAAGATTCAAGGTAGTTTTCTGCAGATTGGCTATAATGTATCAGAGATAAAAAGGTCTAGGCCCGAAACGTCAAGTTTTCCTGCTCCTATGATGCTGCTTGACCTGCTGTGTTCATCCCGCCCCAAGCTTGTTATCTTGGCTATAATGTATTTTTTTTTACACATTTCCTTTTTATATAGTAGAACTCCTCACATCGGGCAACCTCTTAGTTCATCCAATGAAATTTTCTTGTTAAGAATCCAGAAAGAGCATTTTGGAAGATTAAGAAATGTAATTTTCACACTTTTTTAGACAGTGGTGGGAGATTTCGTTACCTGGGATCAGAATCCCTTCGTTCCAACCTATCAATGGATATATGATAGAATGTTTCCTAATAGTTTTCATTGCTGACCCCAGTTGTGTTTCCGGTGTCAATCACACTAGTCAGCTGATTAGCAGGAAAATGATGGTGTCCACATGAATACATTGTAGACAGCTCTTGGTGTAAGATTGTAAGGTTGGGGCAGATTGTGAGGTGGAGTTGCAAAATGTGATAAGTAAAGTCATGTTTGGATGACCAATGCACAGTTTATTTCACACAGATGGGTAATAAAAGCTGGCCTCACTGGTGACATCCACAATCTGCAACTTAGTGAAGAAAAAACTCCAGTCTGACAGTTGGCACTCAGGGAGCATTGTGGGGTCAGAGTTACCATTTCACGAGGTATTTAACAAGACTATGGCTGGTTATTTTTTGATGTGTTCAAGCTTCTTCCCACAATCTAAAGAAGTCTTCCTTGAGCAGTAGTCCACGTTCCTCCTTCAATAAACACAATAATAAAATCAAATTCTGATTTGCTGTTTCATTAGAGCAGGTTGGGGCCAAGCAGTGAGTCATCAGAATAGTAACTGGGGTGTATTCATCTAAAAGCAGCAAAGGTTGAGCGTAAAACAATGGCCATAATGTTTGCTTGTTTATAAAATATGCATGGGCACATTAATAATGAATATTTCCATAATATTAAACACGTGTGGGTGAAAACAAAAAGACTCACAATTTTCTGGTTTCCATTGTAGCTTTTTATTTAAGAAGATGTCATTGTTGTAGCAATGCCTTTGCTGACGAGACTTGGTGCTCCACCACAATAAAAGCAAAATACTGCAGATGTTGGAAATCTGAAAGAAACTCAGAAGAATGCTGGAGGAAATCAGCAGGTCTGGCAGCATCAGTGGGAGACAGAAACAGTTAACATTTTGAGTCCAGTGTGATTGATTCAAAACAATGCTATCGAAAGAGAGGCTGGATAGGCTGGAATGCGTTTTCACTGGAACGTAGGAGGTTGAGAGACGACCCTATGGAAGTTTACAAAATAATTAGGGCTATGGATAGAATTAATGGTAGGTGTCTTTTTCCTAGGATGGGGGATTTCAAGACTAGGGGACACATTTTTCAGGGGAGAGGAGAGAGATTTAAAAAAGACATGAGGGGCAAATTTTTTACACAGAGGGTGGTTCATGTAAGGAACAAAATTCCAGAGGAAATGGTGAAAGCGAATACAGTTATAATGTTTAAAAGACATTTGGATAAGTACATGTGCAGAAAGGTTTGGAGAGACATGGGCCAGGAGCAGGCAGGTGGGTCTAGTTTAGTTTGGGTTTACTGTCAGCATGGACTGGTTGGACCGAAGGGTCTGCCTCTGTGCTGTATGACTTTATATGACGAGACATTAAACGGGGTGGGGGTGGGTGGGGGTCATCTGTCCGGTCAAGCAAACTTAAGAGATCCCTGTGACATAAGTAGAGTGGGCGTCCTGGCTCATGTTATTTTCCCAACCACCATCTAAAAACCACAACCTGGTTATTTACTTCGTTGCTGTTTGTGTGCCCACGCTGTGGGCAAGTTGGCTGCCACTTTTCCAACATTCCAACAATGTCTTCAAAAGACTTCATTGACTTTGGAATAATTGGGGAAGTCCTGTGGCGATAAAAGGTGCTAAGTACATGCCGGTGTTGGACTGGGGTGGACAAAGTCAGAAGTCACACCATACCAGGTTATAGTCCAACAGGTTTATACAAAATCACAAAATCAGGTGAAGCTTTGAAGGAGCAGCGTTCCAAAATCTTGTGATTTTAAATAAACCTGTTGGACCATAACCAGGCATCATGTGAATTCTGACTTTTTTCTTCCTTTTTGAAAACTAAAAGCTATATGGGAAACAAAAACAGAAATTGCTGGAAAAGCTCAGGAGGTCTGGCAGCATTTGTGTTCTGCGGAAGGTTCACTGGACCTGAAATGTGAACTCTGATTTCTCTCCACAGATGCTGCCAAAACTGCTGAGCTTTTCCGGCAATTTCTGTTTTTGTTTCTGAATTACAGCATCTGCAGTTCATTCGGTTATGTATATGGGACTCGGTTAGCATGAGAAATTAAAATGATGGTTGTTCAGTCCTAGATGTGTAGTTTTCGAACTGTTAACCGTACAGTGTTGTGACACATTCGCAGAAGCTTCAAAGCTTATGGTTAAAGACTTCATCTGAGAAGTTCTCGAATGAGTTTCCACTTCCGTGCTTGTTGGAGACACATGCTGGGAAAAGCACTGACCTTGCATTCATCTGCCGCAGTGCCTTTTATTACAAAAAACTAACAAATGCAGATGCTTTCTTTTCTTAAAAAAATGTTAATTATGCATTTTCCCAGTTAAGAATAAAAACATCCAGCTGCTAGGCTTTGTTTGACACTGGGTCTGATCTTTTGTCAGCAGCAATTAACAAGACAATTATAATAGGTGTTGCCCCTTCATAGTGTACCCTGTTCGCAAAGAGCAAATGCTGATTAAATGCTACAATTAGAACTCAAGGGACCTGGAGAGAAAATAAAGAAGTGAAGCTGTGCAGATCCAGATGTACAGTAATAAATATTGCAGATGAATATTTCATAACAGTACTTGAGGCATCTAGTAACAACTGCAAAAGCAAATAACAGCTTACTTACAAAAATGTATTCACTCACAGAATGTGGGCATCACAACATTTGTTGCCAGTTGCCCTGTTGGGTGTTGCACGTGGGGTCTGAACAATGTCAAATAGAGCAACATTAAACAAAATAAAAACACCATGGAAGAAGGTGTTTGAAAGATACCACGGATTGTAATTGAATAAATAGAAAGTAAAGTGTTTCGACTAGCAGGAGATCAGCAACCAGAGAAAGCAGATTTAAATGTGCGGTTGGGAGGGGAAGGTGAATTTAACTTTTTAATGCAGTGCGGTGTTATACACTGGGATGTGGTGTCGTTATGAAAGCAGATTTCACAGTAACTTACAAAATTAAACTGATATGGCCTTAAAAAAAAAGTAGGACATGCAGGGCAATGGTGAAAGACCAGGGTAATGGGACTAATTTGAGAGTTTGAAGAGCCAGCCCAGAGACAATGAGGTGAATGACCTTCACATTTGATGCTATTTTGATGCTAAATGGCCTCACTTGCTTAATCTATTCAGGGAGCATATAGCCATAGAGTCATAGAGCTGTACAGCACGGAAACAGACCCTTTGGTCAAACTTGTCCATGCCGACCAGATTAACCTAAATTAATCTAGCCCCATTTGCCACTATTTGGCCCATATCCCTCTAAACCCTTCCTATTCATATGCCATCCAGATGCCTTTTAAATGTTGTAATAGAACCAGCCTCCATCACTTCCTCTGGCAGCTCATTCCATACACCCACCACTCTCTGCATGAGAAAGTTGCCCCTTTGGTCCCTTTTAAATCTTTCCCCTCTCACCGTAAACCTATGCCCTCTAATTTTGGAGTCTGCTACCCTGGAGAAAAAACCTTGCCTATTCACCCTATCTACGCCCCTAATGATTTTATACACTTATATAAGATCACCCCTCAGCCTCTGTTGCTCCAGGAAAATAGCCCCAGCCTGCTCAGCCTCTCCCTGTAGCTCAAATGTTCCAGCCCCACAACATCCTTGTCACCCTTTTTTGAGCCCTTTCAAGTTTCACAATATTCTTCCTACAGCAGGGACATTAGAATTGTTTGCAGTATTTCAATAGATGCCTCACCAGTGTCCTATACAGCCTCAACATGACCTCCCAACTCCCATACTCAATGCACTGACCAATAAAGGCCAGTGTACCAAACGCCTTCTTCGCTATCCTGTCCACCTGCGACTCTTAACTGATCTGAAACTGTCACTGGGTCAAATGCAAAACAAAAAGAAAAACTTGCATTTATATAGCACTTTTCATAAGTACTGGGTGTCTCAAAGTACTGTACAGCCAATGAAGTGGTTTGAAATGCAATCATGCTGTAACATAGGCAATGCAGCAGCCAATTTGCATAGATAATCCATTTTTAAAAAAGGTAATTGAGGGATAAATGTATCTTCCCCTTCTCCACAGCATTGCAATGGGCTTTTTTTATATGCGCCTGTGCAGGTAGGTGAGACCATAACATCTCATCTAAAAGATGCCACCCCCAAAGTACCACACTCTCTCAGTCTAGCTGTGGAGTGTCAGTTTTGAATTTTGTACTCAGGCTGTTGAGTGGGACTTAAATTGTGAACGCCTTGTGACACGGAGGCAAGAATTTACCACAGAGACTTGGTTGACAGTAAAAATCAGTGTTTGCAAATTTCCTGCAGACTTTTGTCTGAATGGTCCAGCACCTTAAACCAATCACTATTGCAATGCCACAGTGATGCCACCCGAAGGCTGCAGGAACAGCAAATCATATTCAGCCTGGGAATCCTGCAGCCCAATGGCATCAATGTGGATTTCACAAGCTTCAAAATCTCCCCTCCCCCAACCGCATCCCAAAACCAGCCCAGCTCATCTCCACCTCCCTAACCTGTTTTTCCTCTCACCTCAAGCCACACCCCCATCTCCTATCTACTAACATCATCCCGCCCCCTTGACCTGTCCGTCCTCCCTGGACTGACCTATCTCCTCCCTAACCCCCTACCTGCACTCATCTTTACTGGCTCCATCCCCGCCTCTTCGACTTGTCTGCCTCCTCTCCACCTATCCTCTCCTCTATCCATCCTCTATCCGCCTCCCCCTCTCTCCCTATTTATTTCAGAACCCTCTTCCCCTCCCCCATTTCTGATGAAGGGTTTAGGCCCAAAACGTCAAGTTTTCCTGCTCCTATGATGCTGCTTGACCTGCTGTGTTCATCCAGCCCCATGCTTGTTATCTCGGATTCTCCAGCTTCTGCAGTACCTTTTATCTCTGATACTATTCCCCTTTAACATTGGTTATTGTGCTTTTCTAGTTTACCACATCCACATTCAGTCAGACCGAAACAGCCATGAAATGAACGCTGTACCTATTGACTAAAATGACAACAATCAGTGACACAAAAATATCAAATGTTCCCCTTTAGGGAAAAAAACTGCTATCCTCACCTGGTCTGGCCTGCACATGACTCCAGACCCACAGCAATGTGATTGGCTCTCAACTACCCTCTGGGCAATTAGGGCTGGGCAATAAATGCCGGCCGAGCCTTCATTCCACGAATGAATGAAAAACATCCAGAACTTTAGCATTTGTGCTATTTTAAAATTCATTTTGAATTAGCATTTGTGCAGGAAACTAAAAAGAAGTGTGTTAAAGGTGCTTCTCAATTATATCACAAATAGCTCACATTGATCCGCAGATAGGGCCCAACACAGATGGTTCCTTAAGCATTATTAAATCTCACTGTTTTATGAGCTAAGAAGTATGCTAGCCTTCCCTGAACTGAGATAAACTCTTTAAGTAAGTGTGTCACAGAACAGAATCTAGATTTACACTAGTGTTTGAATGTCAAAGGATTGTCCTGTAGGCATGTTTGTCCATGGGTAGTTTGGCTTTCTTTCTGGCCCATCTGTTACTGCAGCCCCTCAGTGGGTGAGAAGTTGAACTGCAATGAAACTCAGTGGGCTGCCGGTACCCATCGGGACTGGTAACACCTCAACTATTCACTTCAATATCAACCTTTCCACAGTGGCATGCTGTTTCCGCACTATCTACACCATGCATTGGAGCAACTCATCAGAATTTCTTCAGAAACACCTCTGTCATCTCTGGCTGCCACCCCCAGGAAGGATGTGTTGTATATCCTATTTCTTAGGGCGATGCAGAGATGACACTAGTTTCTATGTTTGTAAACAGGTTTTATTTACACTGCGTTTAAATGATTACTTCATTCTCCATCTCAGGATTCCATCTCTTTTTGCATCTCTGCTAACTTTATTTGCTCTGAGTCCACACTAGGCTGAACGAATCAAGCACAGTAAGTGTCATTAATAAACAGGCTACCATTTTTTTTCTGAAGAAGGGTCCCGACCCGAAACGTCAACTTTT
Organism: Ginglymostoma cirratum; assembly: GCA_024137785.1. Classification (NCBI taxonomy): domain Eukaryota; kingdom Metazoa; phylum Chordata; class Chondrichthyes; order Orectolobiformes; family Ginglymostomatidae; genus Ginglymostoma; species Ginglymostoma cirratum. Next base: position 10,705,819 of record JAHRHZ010000065.1, read on the forward strand.
CTGCTCCCCTGATGTTGCCTGGCCTGCTGTGTTCCTCCAGCTTCACACTGTGTTGTCCCTGACTCCAACATCGGCAGTTCTTACTATCTCTACCATAATCAAATGCAGAATAATTGACCACTACAACAAGGGCTGCAATTGTATACAAACAAGTCATACACCATCATGACTTGGACAGAATTAATTATTTCTTCATCACCACTGGCTTAAAATCATGGATTTATGGGATAGTACAGCATAGAAGGAGGCCATTCAGCCCACATAGTCAACGCCAGCTCTTTTGGAAAGCAATTTAGCTACTCTTCCTTTTGGAATCTTAGATTAGATTTAGTTTTAGATTTTATTGTCGCATGTACTCAACTACAGGAGTACAGTGAAAAGTGTCTAATGTGGCTATACATGGTCTTAGGTACAAAGATAATTAGGGTCAAAAAACTCAGATACTAAGGAGGAAAAATTTTTCTGAAGAAGGGTCCAGACCCGAAACGTCAGCTTTCCTGCTTCTCTGAGGCTGCCTGGCCTGCTGTGTTCCTCCAGCTCTACACCTCTATATCTGGATTGACATCTTATTGTCAGTGGTGACATTTTTTCCATATAAGGTATTAAAACAAGGTATTGCCTGCCTTGGGTGATACTTCAGGTGGACTTTAATGACTTTATGATGTTGACCTGCCCACTATTCCTCCCTCATCCTGAAACCAATCCTCACATTGCTCTTTGTCAGATCCTGTGTGAGAAACAATTACCATGGATACTATGCTTCCTACATGTCGACAGTTCCTGCATTTCAAAGGAAATCATGGTGTCTGAAGCACTTAAGAATGTTCTTGAGTGATTTTCTTTCTTTCTGCATCATGTTTTGGATGAATCAATCTTCACTATCAGAGTGGAAAACAACCCCAAAGTAATTAGAAGCTCCACAAAATTGAAATAACGTTACCTGATGAAGGAGCAGCACTCCGAAAGTTTGTGATTTCAAATAAACCTGTTGGACTTTAACCTCGTATCGTCTCACTTCTGACTTTGTCCACACCAGTCCAACATCAGGGAGAGGTTGGACCTTGTTATGTTTGATCCCTGAGTGAAAAAAAGAGTGAGACAAGAACAACTTCAGATGCAATCTCTTAAAGTTATTTTTGCAACATTCCCCACCAACCTGTGCAATTTGGCAGAAAGCCTCTTTTGAGACTTTAAGGTCCTTAACTAAAACATGTATTAGACTCCATGTTTGTATGAGCACTTGACTCAGCGTTTAACCTGAAACACCTCAGGGAATGCTTAGTTTAGTGCTAACACCGAGGTGCAGAATATGGATAGTCCTCAGTCGTTCAGAAAGGACTGCAGTAAACTCGACAAAGTCTCAAACATTTTGTATTGTTTGTGAACAGAGTTTCCGAACAGACATTGTGGAAATACTGCCTACCAAATAAAGTACAAAACCAGTCACTGCCCAGTAACAAGAAACAAATCTGAGACAAATGTCAAGGAACTGCTCCAGCTATAGTCTGTTACATGAGGCAAGGAACGAGAGGGAATGCAGGTAAAGTTTAACGAGAGGGAGGATCACTTCAGTACTGTTTGCTACAATGTTGGCTTGTTTTGTTTTTCGTAACACCAAGTTGAGCGGCTCAGGATAGGCTTAATCACCAGCAATGTGTTCTTGTAGTTAATGTCACATTGTACTCTACCCAATCTGACCAGGTGATAAAGACAGCAATAATAGGACCAGTATGCAAACGGAGTAAATGTATTCTACATAGCTCCTAAGAATCCTTAGCAATTGTGCCTGACTAATGACGTAAATTGTACCTATTGACATTGTGACCTTGTTATGTAAGACAAGTGCCTTTCCTGTTAAGACTTATCAGTGGTCTTTCCTTTTCCACTTTTAATTCGAGGGGCCCTGGACTCAGCATAGAGAAAGTAGAATTGGTGGATGCCAGTCCTGATACACATTTAATTTAGTAGATTTGTTTTATTTAAAACAGGAGAGAAAGAAAGATTGGTGACAGTAAAATATCCAAGATTACTATAGACAGGCAGTAACGATATTCGAAAATACACCATTGTGATCAGCAGTGGGCAGATAGAATCCTTTTAACCCTACAGCAAGAAAACAAAATTGTGAAGAAAATTCATTTACTACTTTAATTTTATTACAATTTTGAGAATGTACAGTTAGCAACTGAAACATGAAAACAGACAACAGCCAGCAGCATGATTGGGCCTAATACAATACTCCAGGGACAAACCTTCTGTGGAGAGGTGCAGAGGTGACATTGTCCATCAAGAGAAAAATTGGACCACACAGTAAGAAAGGCACTTTAGTATAGGAGTGTCTGCAGAGAGCACTGAAGGCTGTAGCAGTTAAGCTAGATATCCCTGAGGGAAAGGGAAACAAAAACTGCACAAAAATAGTGCACTGACCAGAAAGGGAAGGCAAGGGAGTAAAAACAAAATTCTTACTTCTTAAAAACAAACATTGCTGCCATTGCTGTACATGGTATGCAGCAGTTCAAGCAGGCAGCTCATCACTATCTTCTCAAGGGCACCTAGAGGTGGGCAATAAATCTGGCCCAGCCAGCAACACCCTGTACTTATGGCTACCTTATGTAGGGCAAGTGCTTTTCCTTGCTAAACTCACAGTGCTCTACCCTCTGCCACTGACATTTAGACAGATCTTAGACTCAGCGTAGTGAAAGGAGGATCTGCTGGTACATTTCAGGCGTTTTCTGACTGGTGGGTGCCTCTTTACCCTTCAAAATGATTGTTTGATTTAAATTTCCTTTGTAACTTGGATTTTTCTTACTGTTCTCCCTTGGGATTGTCAATTTTAATTTGGTTTAATTTTGGTCAACTGTTTTATTTATTTAAAATAGTAGAGAAAGAGGATTGGGAACAGTGAGCAATTAAAACTGGTATACCACAAGCTGACAGCGGTCGTGTTGGAGCGTACAATACTTTTTTCTAACACTGTCTATTCCATAAAACATCAGCCCCTGAATGCAGCAAATAATGCCCTCATCAACAAAACTTACACTACTTATTTCCTGCAATTTACGTGACTCAAAAACTAGCTTAAAAAGCCTTACAAAAATTAATAAATTATTGTTTATACCCAATTTAACTGACACACAGTTAACATGCACAGAATGACCTGCATTATTCAGTGTGGTTCTCTTTTAAAGCAGCTATACATTCATATCAGCAACTATAATCTGTTTTTACTAATGATCATTCACTGTGAATATTAGCAAGATACGATCCATTCAACAATACAATTATTCATGGAGGCACTCAGGAGCAATTAAGGAACTATGGTTTTTATATTCCAATTAATCGCAAATTAATTATTCAAATTATCCATTGACACAAACCCATTTTCATTTAAATAAATTATTGATTTAATTCGTATTACAAGCACTGAAATAAATTTGCATCTGAATTGTTTTCTACCATATAAAACCAAACCGACTGACTGCAAAACAGGATTATGATGGTACAATAGGTTGAAGGCTGTTTTATCAGCAGTGTCCATGGATACCATAAGCTTTCTCTATGTTTGTCGGTGAATTCTATAATCAGCAAGGTGAAGGATGTCAGCTCTGCAGAATGGAATATTTTCATATTTCTGGCATCTAGTTTCAACAGCAAACACTCCTGAGTAAGGTTAAGGTTAGATGTGCACCAAAGCTCATTGCTTGTGTAAAATTATCCATCGCTAACTAAATCTCAGAGTGTGCCTCTACACTACTCATGACAGGCAATCAACCAGAGTACTCCTGAACTTAAATACAGCATCTGTTGAGTTGTTGCTGAACTTCTTTCCTCCTGTCCTCTCTCCATTCTCTGCTCATTCTTGTTGAATTTAAGGTAGCAGCATTGGTGGCCTGTTGAACTCAATTTGAGCTTTAAACCCAGAATCCTTATGAGAACTTTCTCCCATCTATCACATCATCAATCTCTTTCCCCCTCTCACACTCGAACTTTTATTAGGAATTTTGTTACCTTCATGCTGCAGTTTTTCCAGTGCTCATCTCTCTGAGCCCTACCATACATTACGTCCAACTTGCTCCAACTGTTCTAGTTGCATGCTGTTATACCATGTATCCTGCTCAACCACTATTCCTGTTCTCACCAACCTTCAGTGGCTCTCCACTCCATCTGCTGACCTTTTCTACCTCCAGATTTTAGCATAGTTCACTTTGGTATTCTGTCAGTGAGCTTAACTACCATTAAGGAAGCATGCACTGCAGCAAGTTACAGTCAAGAAACAACTGTTCCAGATACAGCCAGTCATGGAACAAGAGGTTAAGGAATATTTGGTAAAGAACAGTTAATCATGGAACAACCTGTCAAAAGACATTGGTTCTAGTTAAACAAGTCAAAGGACAATCCAGATAAGATTTTATAGGGCTCCCTGGACTCACAGTCAAACTCAAAATCAAGACAGAATCCATTGAGATTAGCTGTACTGGCATAAGAGATTTATTTCATAGTGTAAGTAAACCTACCACTATATTTGGCGAGCAGCAATGTTTTCCACAATCAGAAAAGTGTTCAGACTACAAGTATCAGCAAAGTTTGCAAGGACTCACAAACAACCAGGCAGCCAATGAGCAGTATACTCCACTGAAGGTCTTTTGCATCTTTAATGGAGGTAACTGAGAGAGTGACACAGCTAGTTGAACATATAGTTATGGATTCCAGTCATATGCTGAGGTGATTCAGAAGATGCAACTTCAAACAGAGACTTTAATATCCGTAATCTTCCCAGGGACAATCCTCTGTAACAGTGACAGGAATCACTCCAAAACTGGAGGAACTGAAAAATTGAAAATGGTTGTTTCACCAGTACTGCATTCACTAAGGAGAAATAAAAGTGTCTAACCTGCTCAACGAGCTAAAGAGTCTCCACACTTTAACACAGGCCTACCAGCAGCAGATTGAGAGTAAACATTGCTGACTCAGTTAGAAGATGTGGTGTATAGAACACCATGAAGCCACCACTGAGATAGGGATGACCAATGTCCACGATGAAGGTCAAGCAGAAATTGTAGGGTTTAGAGATGCAGGCGACTACACAAAAAGAAATTGCCTGTTTTGACAGGACAGCATAGGCATTGGCAATAGATAGCAGCCCAGCTAGTGACGCCTACATCCCATGACTGAATAAAAGTAAACTGTCCCCCTTGAGCGAAATACATGAGATGAAACGCCCTTCAAATGCTGCAATGGGGAAATTGCCTGTTTTAGCATCTTCCATGAAGGAAAAATAAGAGATGAGTGAGTCTGCAAGTTAAAGGGACTTTCAGCCCTCACACTGTCAGAAACAGAATTAAAATCTATTCAACCTGGAGATCTACAAACATCCCTTTTACCAACTGACAGACAGATAACAACACTCTTATCAGGCACAAGCCCATCTAATCTAGCCATAACTTACCCATCACATTATACATCTGAGTAAAGGTCAACTTGTATAAGTTGATCCCATGACCTTTGGTCCAAAAGATAATATTTCGCAAATCGCATGTAAAAGTTGGTTTGAGTTTTTCAGGGATCAAACTACATTTTGATGATTAATACCTTACCAGTTATTACGATGGTCCATTAATTTAAAGGCGTACATGGTAACTTGTAGATATTCTCTCCACCAGTTCGAGTGGCAATCTCCATCAAGTTTAGAAGTCTAGTATGTACCACATGATCTATCATGAGACCTTCATGAGAGAAATAACAAGTGCTCAACACACTTTGAACTAGAGAAAAAAATGGCAGAATGAGTTTATGAGTTTCTGCAAAATAGTCATATTTTCACCCTTGGGACAATCTGACTCTCTATCCTCAGGGAAGCAAAGTACAAGGATATTTCAGAATTCAAGACTAGTACTGGAAGCACAACATTTTTGGCAAGAATAATTTAGTATCTCACCAGGAAAAATAGACAGTGAGTTGATTTCTAGTAAAATTCAGCCCTTTGTTTCTGCGAGTTCCAGTGAGTTATTGTATACAATTCTCCATAGCTCTTGTGATTATGTATGCACCACAGTGATACGGTAGCCCACTTACACTATCATCTGCTCACCAGCGACAGACTTACTCATCTATGCTCGGATTCCAGGCATTGGCACCATTTCTAAAAGGCTGTTGTGGCCCAGGACAAGCCATGCCAGTCAGGAATTTGCAATGTTTGAAATCTGTACCAGATTTTACCATTTCCAATGCAGAACTGTTGTTTCTGCTCAATCTATAAAGATGCTTGAGCTGTTTCTACTGTGTGTTTAAAAATCTTTGAATGTGTGTTTATCTTCATTTCTATAGTTGATAAATTTTAGTTTTGCTTTATTGTTAAGACAAAGATTGCTGCATTGTGCTCTTGAAGGTAAAGTTACCATAGTCCTACTCTCTCATTAAGGAGAGATAATTGGTGGTGGTTTCACCTGAGGGTCACCACGCCTCAGGTGAGGGGACAGGAGAGATTGCGAAAGAGAGTCCTTCATGATGACCTCAGCCGGTGTGGGAATTGAACCTATTCCGTTGGTATCACGAGCCAGCTGTCCAGCCAACTGAGGTGCATAGTTCCTTGAAGGTGGAGTCACAGGTAGGCAGGGTGGTGAAGAAGGTGTTTAGCACCTTTGCCTTCATTGGTTAGTGCATTGAGTACAAGAGTTGGGATGTTATGTTGCGTCTGTACAGGACATTGGTGAGCCACTTTTAGAATACACTGTTCAATTGATTTGATTTGATTCGATTGTTTTCATGTAGGTAAGTACAGCGAAAAGCTTTGTTTTACGAGCAGATCATAACAAACAAGAACATACAGATCATTGGGTGCTTAGGCAGAGCGAGGCATACAAGGTTACAATTGCACAGGAGGTGCACAAAGCAAGACCAGCATTAGCAAGATCTAGTCCCCGTGCTATAGGAAAGATTTTGTTCAACTTGACAGAGTTCAGAAAAGATTTATAAAGACGTTGCAGGGTTGGAGGTTTTGAGCAATAGGGAGAGGCTGAACAGTCTGGGACCTTTTTCCCTGAAGCATCTGAGGCTGGGAAGTGACCTTATAGAGGCTTATAAAATCATGGGGGCGCATGGATAGTGTGAATAGCTAAGGTCTCTTTCCCAGGGTTGGGGGGTCCAAAACTAGAGGACAAAGGTTTAAGGTGAGAGGGAAAATATTTAAAAGGGACCCACGGGGCAACTTTTTCATTCAGAGGGTGGTATGAGTATGGAACGAGCTGCCAGAGGGTGTGGTGGAGGCTGGTACAGTTACAACATTTAAGAGGCATCTGGATGGGTATGTGAATAGGAAGGATTTAGGGGAACATGGGCCAAATGCTGGCAAATATGACCAGATCAATTTCAGATATTTGGTGGGTGCGGTCTAGTTAGACTGAAGGGTCTGTTTCCGTGCTGTATATCTCTGTGACTCCCCATTGTGTGCTTATGTTTAAGCTAAAGGTCACCTTGGTAACAAAAATAAAGCAAACAGAACTTGTCAGCTATCTAGCTAGGTTCCTGCCAGTGATCTGACTTGTCTGGAACAAACATCAACTGGGTATTACCCTATAACAATTGGGTGCCACTAGATCATCATAAAGCTGCACACTAAAGCTGACAAGCTGTTTTCCGCTAAACCACTTAACGCAATTTTTGTCAGACAAACATTATCAGAAATTACCCATTGAGTGGCTAGATATACACATAGTGGTGGATCTACACAAATTATTTATGGTCATAAAAGTATCCCCCGATTTAAGCCTTCTCCTTTCAGTGTGCTCAAAATATTTTGCACACACTTTCAAAATAGCTGAAGACCTGACATACGTACAAATGTAGGCTATGCGGCCCTTTCGGCCAACTGCACCCATCAATAAGATCATGGCTGATCTAATTACTCCACATTCCTGCTTATAACCACTACCCTCTCACCCTCCCTTGCCTGTCTAGAATCTATCCATCTCTCTGTTAAAAATCTTCAAAACTCTGCTTCCACTGCCTTTTGAGGAGGAGGGTTCCAGAAAACGTATGAACCTCTGCAGGAAACATTTCTCCTCATCTTTTTCTTAAATGGGCAACGCATTGTGTTGAAACAGTGACCTCCCTCATTCTAGATGCATCCACATCCACCCTGTTAACACCCTTCAGGATCCCAATATTCCAATCAAGTTGCCTCTTGGTCTTCCAACCACCAGGTGATACAGACCGAGCCTGTCCAATCGATCCTCATTACAAGTCATGCCCATTTCAGATATTAGTCTTGTGAGAGGTAGCAGGAAGGGGCGGCATGGTGGCTCAGTGTTTAGCACTGTTGCCTCACAGTGCCAGGGACCAGCGTTTGATTCCACCCTTGGGCGACTGTCCCCGTGGAGTTTGCCCATTCTCCCTTTGTCTGTGTGAGTTTCCTTCAGGTGCTCCAGTTTCCTCCCACAGCTCAAAGATGTTCAGGTTGGGTGGATTAACCATGCTAAATTGCCCCATAATATTCAGGGATGTGTAGATTAGGGGGATGGGTCCGGGTGAGATGTTCTGAGGGTCTTTTTGGGCTGAAGGATTTATTTCCACACTGTTGGAATTCAATTCTATTCTATAATAAACTTTCTCTGAATTGCTTCAAACATGTCTTCTGTAAATAAAAAGGCTTACAGAACTCCAGATATTATGAAGCATGAGCTTTAAAACATATTACTATGGAATTAAAATGTTGCCAGACAAGGCAATGATTTACCAGTTGAGGAATAGGGGTAAGATATTCTAGGTAACTAGGGTGATCTTGCAATATAGCAGAGCTGATGATATTCTCGTTGAAGCTGGTTAAGGTTGAGGGAGTCGTAAAAATGATTTATCAGCTTCAGAACAAGCTTCTGGAATATAGTTCTGTGGAGACTGACCATGATTCTTCATGCCAAAAGGCTCACAAATGTTTGCTGTGGACTACCAGGAGTAAGCAACAAGCTGCAAAGTGAAAAGCGTGCTTGGGAGAGGGGAAATGTGGTCAAGAGAGGAGGTGGGTTCGGGTTGATGGCTGGGAAGAAATGCAGTGTGCCCGGAGTATAGGAATGGAGTGGCAGTTACGTGTATGTAATCATATACAATTATTTTAGCACAATGTAACAGAGTTTCCAGGTTTTAAGCAAACTATGAGCAGGAGTAGGCCATTCAGTTCTTTGAGCCTGATCCGCCATTCGTTATGATCATGGCTGACTTTCTATCAATGTCACATTCTTGTTTTCTCCCCATACCTGTTAATGCCAATAAAATCCGAAAAAAAACCCCTTCTCTTTCTTGGATACTCTCAGTGACTTGGCCTCCACATTCTTTAAAAGCTGATGCTGGCTTATCAAATAGATATTGGACAAACTGCCATAGAATCCATAAAATCCCTACAGTGTGGAAATGTGTTCTTGGAATAATTAAGAAAAGGTCTCATTGCTAATTTAGCAATTAATTAAGAAACTAAACGAAGCGTAACAAAGGCTGCTCCTAGCTCTGCTTTTCTAGTCATCCATGGAGCAGTTCAGAAACAGGCAATGTCCTCAAAGGTCTCTCCTTTTGCTATGTTTCCTTCCAGTCACTGGGAGATGCTCAAGAGCAGTGACCATTTATCCATCTTACGGCTTTCAGATATCAGTGAGTTTGATCCAGACACCTCATGTTACCATTAAATGCTGCACAAACTCGAATGCCACAGACGGGGACAATGAGAGACCAAATCAGTCTTGTCATTCTTACTCACTCAAAGGTTATTTATAATTTAGGAAGCAATTCTTATAGTTTAGAGAAGTTTAAGCATAAAAGCAGGCTGATTCCACCCTTTGCCCCATTGTCTCTGCTAGCTCTCTGCCTTTCTCCTTTCCTCTACCTGTTAACGTGTCTTTTTTCACTCACTTAGTTCCCTCTGAAGCACCATGATTGAACTGACTTCAACAGGCACTACATTACATTGTCCAACAGCATGAAAATGGTGTGATTCAGCAGATGTCATACTTGTCTAACCACACACTTTGGAAGCTGGGAGGTTAAATGAATGCAAGCTTGCTGAACTTAAGGGGTTAGTCTCTGAAAATTTCCAATAATTGTTGCATTAGTACAACATCTGCCTTAGAGGTCGGTTCCGAGACCATTAATAGGCAGGAAAAAAAGCAAATGAACAGAGGTAATCTCACAACCACTAGACATTGAACATTTTCATCAGAACAATCATTTTAAAACACCCTCTGAGTACATGAAGAATGCATGTCTAATTTACTTCAATTTGATTAAAAGGTCTTATTTTCAGATGGAGACAGAAATGGCAATCGATTGTCCTAAAATATTAACGCATCAGCTACGAAGCTGCGGAAATAAAGACCTTTGCTGACTTTGCTGTGTAGATTTTCTCCAATATTTCTGTGAATCTCTGAGCTTTGTGATCACTTTTGACCTGCTCTCCTTGCTTTCATTTTAAGCCGATACCCTCTCTAGTATTGTCGATTCTTCCCGATAACACTTCTGAATCATTTGGCCAAACAGCAAAGTGGTGCGCTCACTGAGTCTGCAAGAGTTTGGAAAGATTGAAGCCATTGCAGAAATTCCAGTCCGTGAAAGGTTTTGGAACTGACAGAACTTGCAGCTCAAATCTCACAAACCTGCCTGGAGTCTCTGACAATGCTCTGAACGATGCAGGTTTTGGCAAAAAGGATAAATGGTCGAACCGCTGGTCTGACGCCAAGATTGCCAGTTAAGATCTGGTCAGTAGAGCCTCTAGAAGTTTGAGCTCCTTCAGACAGAGAGAGTGAAAGGAAGAGAAATTTAGAGGAGCAAATGGCAAAGAAAGTTAACTACGATTGCAAAGAGATCTTAATCAGTTGGGTCAATGGGGTGAGGAGTGGTAGGTGGAGTTTAATTTGGATAAATGTGAGGTGTTACAATTTGGTGAAACAAACAAGGGCAGGACTTATGTAATTACTGGCAGGGACCTGGGTAGTACTGTAGAAGAAAAACTAGGAGGCATATTTTTAAAGTGAGAGGAGAACGTTTTGGAGGGATATGGGCCAAACAGGCAAGTGGCACCAGTTTAGTTCGGGAACATAGTCAGAGTGGACTAGTTAGACTGAAGGGCCTGTTTCCATGTAGTATGACTCTATGACTCTATAAAAGCAATGGTCTACACTCAGCAGGATCAGTAGTCTCCATGTAAGGGCAACACAAATCTTCAACAAGTGGAATTTTCAGCACAGCTCAGTATGGGACGGTGGACGCCTGGCTTAGTTTGCTCATGACAATCTGGGTTATGAAAGTTGCAGCTTACCAGCAGCACCAAATAATGGTTCTGAGGTTGTGTAGATGAATGATGGGATTACAGAGGGGATTTTTACCAGTGGCGGTCAATTGAAGGATCTCAACCAGAAACACTGTACAATGAAGGATGGTGACCCGCCTCTCCAAGTCCTTGGCCAAATTGGTTAAAATCTCCCTCTCTCATGGTGGCTTGGGCCTCCCACATCAACTGGTCCACAGCAGGTTGAGAAGGCAGATTACCACCGCCTTGTCAAGGGAGCAACCAAGTATGGGCAATAAATACTGGCCCAGACATCCCCACATGTGAATAAATTTGTAACAACAGAGAAAAGAACCATGATAGGGTCAGCCATGCAGTGGTAGTGTTGGAGACACAGGAGCGGCTATTGATGGAGGGGACTCCCCTGAGTGGAAGATGCAGTCTCTGGGAGAGAAGGCAATTCCATCGCAGGGAGCTGCTGGGAAATTGTACCAATGTACCGGGTGACTTCCTGTGGCAGGCGTAGGGTCTAACTTGGGGGTTAAAATGCCAGAAGATGCTTACAATGGTCGTTGATTGGCGAATTGATTGCTTTGATTCACTAGCCATCATCAGTCAGCAGGCTCCTTGAATCTTGAATATTCCTGGTTAACACTGTTGCCTCGCAGCTCCAGGGACCCAGGTTCGATTCCACCCTTGGATGACTGCCTGTGTGGAGTTTGCCAATTCTCCCTGTGTCTGTATGGGTTTCCTCTGGGTGCTCCAGTTTCCTCGCACAGTCTAAAGACATGCTGGTTAGGGTGGAATGGCCATACTAATTGCCCCATAGTGTCTAGGGGTGTGCAGGTTAGGTGAGTTAGCCATGGGAAATGCGGGGTTACAGGAATAGGCTTGGAGGGCATGGCGTGGGCTTGGGTGAGAGTTATTCGGAGTGCCAATGGGCCATTTGGCCCCTTTCTGCACTGCAGGGATTCTCTGATTCTATAAAATATCCCATGGCTGGGAAAGCACTGAGCTTCACTCCCGATTGTTTTCCACGTGTTTCCCACTGGTAAAATTCCAACCAGACACATGTATCCACACCTGCTGAGTGTTTCCAGCGCTTTCTGTTCTTATTTCAGATTTCCAGTTTCCATGGTACTTTGTTCTCATAAAAAAAGACGAATGACGTTCCGTGTTTTCGACATGTGGAGTTAATATAAAAGCAAATTCTTGCGGGTGGTAGGAGAAGTGACGAGAAGGAGAAAAGGTTGTGTGTGTTTATCTTGGAGACAAACTCACCCTGTCACCCAGACTTCATTGACAAGAAAATAACGAAGCCTTCCCTTCTCACCCTCCAGAGTAGGGGTGGTCATCAGGTTTCAAAAGCTCATATTGGATGGCAGATTAGGTGACTTGACACACCAGTGTCAAGACCCCCAATAGGGTTAGAAACCCACTTGTGAGCTCTGAGTGAGCTGGTAGGCATGCAATCTTATCCAGATGCAGCACAGCATGTTTTGGCAACTGCTCTACCCAAGATGACAAGAGGTTACAGAGATTTGTGAACACAGCCCAGTCCATCACGAAAATAAGGCTTCCTTTCATTGACTCTGTCTACACTTCTCACCACCTCAGGAAAGCAGCCGACATAATCAAAGACCTCCCTACCTCCCACCCTGGTTATACTCTCTTCCACCCTCTTCCATTGGGCAGAAGATACAAAAGTTTGAAAACATGTCACGACAAATTTAAAAGCTGCTTCTTCCCCGCTGTTATCAGACTTATCAGAGAACAGACCTCTCATATTTTAGAGTTGATCTGTCCCTGCCATCTTCTCTGTAGCTGTAAGACTATATTCTGCTCTCTGTTCTGTTACCCTGATGCACTTATGTAAGGTATGATTTGTCTGGACAGCATGCAAAACAGTACTTCTCACTGTATCTCGGTACATGTGGCAATAATAAATCAAATCAAATTAAATTAAATGTAGTGAGTTGGGAGCAGCATGTTGGACACCCACCTAACACGGAGAACATAATTGGGAAACTGTGCACACCCACACACCTCCAGCAACCATTTTGAAATTTGTTGAGGCCACTTGCAATTCTGAACTCTCTATCCAAGCAGACAGTAAAGAAATGAGATTGTAATATTTAGGTTAGACTTGTATTTGGGATTGAAAGTGTTAATACTGAAGTGTGCCATAAGCACCACCCATTATCATGATGTCACATGGACTTGTAGGTATTTCTAATCAACCTGTCCAGAGATGGCATTACAATTACAACTCTTGTTGCAAGTGGGGCTTGAACCTGGTGCCTCCTGGCTCAGAGGTGGGGACATTACCATTTCACCACAAAACCCCTCCGGCCTGTAGAGGGCAGAGCTTTGGATCCTCAAAGGGTCGGACTTAACCATAGATTCTCCTTAAAGTCTCTGCAACAATGTTTCTCATATCAATGTAACCTGTAATTACTTGCAAACATGCAATAAACTGTATCTAGTTAACCACAAGAGACTCTTCTAGTTAGACCAGGAATTGGTTTCCTTCTCCCATACTAGATCCAGAAGGTCCAGTAGCTTCGACAGGATGGTGACAGCAACTTGGACAATGCAGGGAGCTGGCATGGTCGTACATCATTTAGTACAGGAAGGGCTTCGATGGGCCAAATAGCCTCCGTCTGTACTGTAATTTCTACAATTCTCTGATTTAAAAAGAAACACTTCAATTTTAGCAGCTCCAAAAATCGATCTGTAAGTAATGACTTGCCCCTGAGCCCAAGGGACAGAAGAGCAATCATTGGACATGAAGTAACAGCTAATTCATCAATATAAACCAAATTATCAATAGTCACCAAAAAGATGAGATCACTCTGTCAAGAGACCATCTGTTTGTAACTGTCCGTGAGGCATCCTTCACATCTTTGCTGGAAACACAGTGCCATATTTCTACAATATGCATCTTGTCCACTGAAGGCAACTGTTGAGTTTACATTGATCTTTCCGAAGTCGGAGATGTATTTTCAGAGCCTCATGATACTGAATTGGCTCCCAGTGTTGATGTTGTTAAGGCTGCCCCAGTAGGAGAGCAGTAGATCTGTCTTGAATTTCACATCAACTCAGCTCCTAATCTGAGAGATAGATTTGACACAGTATAAACTACAGCTCACAAATGCCGTGACCCAGGAATCTAATTATAAAAAGATTTTGAATCACCTCCAGAGCTCTGTAAATTGAAACAGACTCCACTAGAGTTATCTGTGACCTGCCACTGATGAGATAAGGTCCAACAAACTCCATCAATTCTCACAAGCAAAAACTATAGTTTGTACACTATGTGTTTCTAATGATTGTCAAATTTATATCTCCTTCAATCTTATGAAACCAAGCCAAGTCTGTTTCATCCCCTCAGTGTTCCTTTTGTGCCCTACAAATAAAGTGAGCCATTACAAAGTGCTTGACTTGAATTGGATCTTCAGGAATAAACGAAAGGAATTAACCATGCTACAATCCTTACTACCTGGACACAGTCCTAGTCTGCATGACTTAGTGAGGACAGGAGATAGCATGAGCTCCTAGAGGAAGAAGATGGTGGCTCAGTGGTTAGCACTGCTGCCTTACAGCACCAGGGACCTGGGTTCAATTCTACCCTTGGACGACTGTGTGGAGTTGGCACATTCTCCCTGTGTCTGCGTGGGTTTCCTCAGTCTAAAGATATGCGGGTTAGGTGGATTGGCCATGCTAAATTGCCCGTAGTGTTCAGGGATGTGTAGATTAGGTGGGCTTTGGGGGAATGGGTCTGGGCGAGATGCTCTGAGGATCGGTTGGCTGAAGGGCCTGTTTCCACACTATAGGGATTCTATGATCTAGAAACCTAAGAGCAGCACAGCTGACTACTGTTCTCGTGCTTCTCTGTGTTAGGTCAAAGTACGCAAATTGAGAGTTTGATTGATCAATTAGTCTGTTTCGGCCACAATGTACATCAAAGTAGGAAAATGCAATAACAACAACTTGTGGTTAGTTCTATACCACCTGCAACATGTTGAAATGTCCCAAGGTGCTTCACAAGAGCAGGATATGATACTGAGTTGAAGCTGAAGATGTTTGCTGGAATCACCCCTGCTGAGGAAGTCCACTAGTCTCCCAGGATCAGCAGGGTGGCTCAGGCCCAGGAAAGTAATGCGGAAGTGGGGTGTTTTGTGGGGAGGGTACAGCGGAAAGTAAGAGCATGGAGTTTGGCAGCAATGGCAAGGGACTATTGGCTCCCAGTAGGTAACCCCTTCCAAAAACCCAGTACCCTGATCAAACACTGAGTGCCTTTGATAGAATGGCTCAGATCCATTGCTGGAACAAAAAGTTGGCCTCAGTGTTTTAGCTCCTGTACACAATGTAGAGCAACAGGCCTGCTAACTGGGTTAATCCCAATGGCAGCAAGTTGAGACCCTTAGGTTGTTATTTTTGTTAGTTACTCATTTGTTTTAATCAGCTTGTTTGGACATATCATGACACCCTCTGGGGCAAGTGGGACTTGAACCTGGACCTTCTGACCTAGTGGTAGGGGCACTACTAACATGTCACAAGACTCTTATTGAGTGTTCATTAATTGGCCACTTAAGGGTCTCAATTGTCCCTGGAGTGTAAAAGTCAACCATAGACATTCCAATGGAGGATGGAAGGAGCCAGGCTCCAGGTATACCAAGGTTCCTCATCATCACATGCCTTTCCCACCTCTACGCTCACCACATTGCTCACCAAAAGTTTTGTTAAAGTGGTAGGAATGTCTAAAGGAGGAAAGAGGATGAGGCAGAGTTGTTTAGGTAGAGGAATCTGAGAGTTTAGACAACTGAATGCATAGGAACCAGTTTGAGATTACAGGAAGGAGGAATGCATTAAGAGATTGCAAGAAACTGAACGTAGAGTTCTCAGAGGGTTGCAAGGCAGAAGGAGGCGAACGAGACAGATAGGACTGAGGCTAAGGAAGGATTTGAATATCAGTGAAAATTTAGTCAGGAGTGAAAACATATTTTCTGAAAACTGGAGAATAAGACCTTTTATAGCACAAGTAGCACATAGATAAATATAAATATACAGTTGATATACGTATGTATTAATAAGAGAAGTACTGAAGCACTACCTTCTCAACTTTGAAGACGCTTCATATTGTCCGCAAACACATTAGTTCACTAATCATTTTAATGTAAAGTTGCTTCTGTAAAGAATTCTGTAACCATGTGGCCAAATAATCAGAGGTACTGCAGTAACACTGACACGCAATGGTACTTTACACACACACAAGCAGACATTCATGCACACACACATTGCCTTGCACACTTGCTCATCTGCATCCGCTCTCTCACTCTCTCTCTCTCACACACACACACACACACACACACACACACATGCATTAGTTGGATAATTAGAAAGCACACACAGCAGGGGGCTGCCAGCTTCTATCTAGCACAGACACTAATCACATGCTAGAAGTTCACTCTCATTATATAACTGAAACTGTGACACTTGTCAAAAATTTGGGTGAGATTTATCACCAAGGGCCACCTTCAATTTAATAATCATGGTAATTCTTAGCGCTTGCGAACATTCCTAATGTAAATGAAGTCATTGTGCCCCACTTCACTCTTTTAGGCACAACATTGTCACTGGCAATTTGTTATGTACAGGTGAAAGCCTCTTGTTAAGGTTTCTAATTTGGCATTATCAACTTGATGAGCCATTGTTGACCCTGCCCCCTCCGTGACAGCTCTAGTGTTCATCCATCAGTTCTATCTCTGCAAAATCACAAAATGAATCATAGAAAAATGCATCAACTATTAACTACTTCTAATGTCATTTTCATCATTCCTTTGTTGCTCTACTTTATACCCCTGAGATTATCATTTGGAAAGATCCAGTCATTCGCCATCACCCCTCCCCCACATTCACTGATGCCCCACCTTTGGCCACCCCACCTTCCTACGTGGCCAAACTTGCCCGTCCCAATCCATTAACTGAACAGCTCCATTGTTTACCCAACAAATGATGGGCTAAGCCTTCCTTAAAGAGATGTTACATCTTCCTTTTCTTTTTCAGTCACCTGGCTACATACCAAATATCACAGTGCTCCAAAGAGCAATCCATTGCACAGAGGGTTCAGAGGTGTGTTTGATGATTTGTTAAGACCCTGCACTGTTACTTGCATTTCTCTCTCCTTGGATGCAGCTGTTGTGACCTTATGGTCCCGATCTTCTCGAAAGCCTGAGTGAGAATGTCAGTGGATCAGTGGTTTCACTAAAGAATCACAGACAGCAGGGTGGTACCTGTTGTGATATCATTTTAAGGGAGCACATATATAGACAAGCAAGTATAGTATGTGTGACTAGCAGATATTGCACAGTCTAGTTTGCAGGGTGTAGTTTGAGGGAACACATATGAACATTCAGCACCTCTGTCCTGCTCTGCCATTCAATATGATCATGGCCGATCTGATTGTGACTTCAACTTCACTGTCTTGTCTACCCCCGCCAGTGCAGCTCCGTTTTGCTGTAAATAGTATTTAATGAATCTTTACAGACAACCTGTAATATATCTTGAAATAAACAGATCCTATCTTTAGTTTAAGTCCTGGTGGGAGTTGCTAAGTTGACTGTAAGCAAATATAGACAACAACAGCGGCTATTATCAGTAATCTGGGTTGATTGGGTGTGGAGTTCCATTCAGCTCCGTTCTATCTCTTCGCCGTATTGTACAATGAGGTGTTGAGTGGAGGTTATATTTCTCCTCACTGTGATTGAAATAACTCATTCAAGGCCGGTATCCTGCTACCAAGTCACCCTTTATTTACACGAGCATAGAACTTGACATAGATCCAGCTTCCTCGTAGCCGGCTCTCTGAGTGAACAGAGCCTCTGACATTCCTGTTTCCATCTGTCAGCCAGGGCTCCCTGATTGGATCAGATTAATAGCCCCAATCAGGGAACTCATATTCTATCTGGCTGACCTTGTTACAGCACTACAGTGACCAGTCTGGCTGCAGCCCCATTCCCTCCTGGGATGCAAGCCTATAGTTTACAAACTGTGGGTAAGCACTTAGCCCACATGCCGTTTGGTAATACTGGGCATTCCTGAGGATCTGAAATAGGTAGATCAGGATGGGGGTTTGGGGGTGCTGATGGTGTGGGCATTCGAAATGGGGAAGCACGGGAATGGCTCTGTTGTTTGTGGATCTCAGAGAAGTACCCAACCTCTTCCTGGCGTGGAAATACAAATATTTATCCTTGTCTTCCTCGTCAACTGGAAGCATGGGTGCATGATATGAATTCAACGGTGTGCTGTCTATTTGTGTTGGATTTGCTTGACAGCCCTGCAGAAATTACACTAATTTCTCAACGCACAACAGCTTTTATTTTCAGCTTTTTAAGATACCTCTGCAGTTACAAAATATCAGCACCCATTCTCCTGGGTCTTTCTGTTTATTTTAACTCTGATCCAGGTCCAGACCAATCAAGCACAAAAAGCACAGCTCAGTTAACATTCACAGAATCAAACACAGTGCAATGATACCATTGAACACCCCAGAACAGATATGAGCATGTACAATGGATATTGTTTCCAGCTCAGCCCTAAAATGGCATTGGGATCTCGACTGTGTCATAGGACAGTGGTTTAATCAAGAAAATTATCCAATGTTTAAGTCATATAGCTGTCCAGGTCACTTAAACTTGGTAGGTATCAATGGAGCCATAGAATCATAGAGGTATACAGTACAGAAAAGGGACCTTCTGCCCATTCTGTCCATACCAGGCAAAAACAACCACCTAACTGTTCTAATCCCATTTTCCAGCACCACGTTCGTTGCCTGTATGCCTTGGCATCGCAAACTGCACATCTAAATACTTCTTAAATGTTATGAGGGTTTCTGCTTCCTTATATGAGAGTTAGAAGTGAATCCAATTAAGAAGAGTGGTTTGACCACAGTGAAAAAATGTCGACGAATTACAGTAATTGTCCGTGCTGCATATCATCAGATGTTTGAGGAGGATTAGGGGATAAAACCTCAGGGACGTAATTAGAAAGACATAATTGATGACTTCGATGAAGACAGTCCTGGCTCTGTGAAAACATGAGCCAAAGGGAGTTGAGTATGAAATGTAAGCTGAGCTGCAAATATGAAACTGGATGGCAAATGATGATAAATGTGAGAATCTGAAATTGGAAAGAAACTTTACAGATACAGAATACAGGTTATGTGAACATCACCGTGTGCCATTTCCCCTCCAAGCAACTCACCATCCTGATTTTGAAGTATATCCCCGTTCTTACAGTGTCACTGGGTCAAAATCCTGGAATTCCCTTCCTAATTGCATTGTGGATCTATCTATAGTGCATGGAAGGCAGCAGTTCAAGAAAGCAGCACACCACCACCTTCACAATGGGCAATTCGGAACGGGCAATAAATCTGACCCAACCAGTGACACTCCAGCTCATGATTGATACAATTGTGGTCCTGTTGAAGAGGGTGATAGCAGTTTTGAAGGGGAGACAGATCACTCTTGGTGAAAACCAAGGAAATAACTGTTGGGACAATGAGAAGCCATTGTGGGTCAGCAGTTACTTGATATTGAGAGTCTGGTGAGCAAAGAAGAGTTGAACTCTGGAGGATAATGGGAAATAGGAGGGCATCTGCTGGGCAGGACTAGATTAGGGCTAGGGTATGATAGATAAAAATATTTGTAGGAGAAGCAATCCCTATAGTGTGAAATCAGGCCATTCCCCCCATCAAGTCCACACCCCCAACCCTCTAAAGTACATCCCATCCAGACCCAGTCTATCACAGCAAGCCTGCATTTTCTATGGGGCAATTTAGCATGGCCAATCCACCTAACCTGCACATCTTTGGATTTTGGGAGGAAACCAGAGCACCTGGAGGAATCTCATGCAGACACAGGGAGAATGTGCAAATTCCACACAGACAGTTGGCCAGTGGGTGGAATTGAAGCTGGGTTCCTAGTGCTGTGAGGTAGCAGTGCTAACCACTCAGCTACCGTGCCAGCCAAGAAGAAAGCAACGGGCCAGATTGACTTGAAATTTGAAATGACACTCCTCACATTTGAGGGAATGCCAATGGGACTTCTGCAAAATTGGTGATGATACTAACATGTGAAATCGACAGCAACTCCTCCACCTCAGTTTGAGAATGTATTCCAAAGAGTTTGAGAAAATGTAAAAGGCTTCACCAAATAAGAGAAGTTGACTGCAGCAGTTATTCTCTCTCTTCTCTCCATTATGGGGAGGATTCTCAGTAAAACCTGCCTATGCAGTGCAAACCACTTTGTAATTTTTGATTTGACCTTCCCGCAAAAATGCAGAAGCCCTTGAAATGGCAATGACCGATATACTGAATCAATATTGACGTGAGGGCTTTCAGAACGAGTTAGAAAATGAGTTACTTCAAAGTGACTTTTGATTATCACTACATTAGGAAATGATAAATGGACAGCAACTCTTGATGCATATTGGCTGCCAGTGCAGGGTCAACTACAGGAGCCTTATTTAACAAAACTGCTACCTCCCGTGCCAATCAGTGTGTGGGGTAAGGTGCTTGGGCACACTGAAGGAATGACTATAGCTATGGCCCATTTCAACCTGGAACGTACACAAGAAGTACAGGTGGGGAAAACCAGGGTTATGAGCATAAGACAACAAAGATAGGGGTTGGACTTTTGCTTCCAGGTGGATAGGATAATTGAGTACAAGAGACAGGATATCACGTTGCAGCTTTAAAAGACTTTGGTGAGGCCACACTTAGAGTATTGCACTCAGTTTTGGTTTCCACATTACAGCAAGGATGTGGAGGCTTTGAAGAGGGCACAGAAGAGATTTACCAGGATGCTGCCTGGATTAGAGGGTATCAGCTAGAAGGGGAGGCCAGAAAAACCCGAGTTGTTTTCTCTTGAGCGGTGGGGGCTGAGGGGACACTTGACAGAAGTCTATAAAATTATGAGCCGCGTAGTTCGGGTTGATGGGCAGAATGTTATTCCTACAGTTGAAGTGTCTAATACTGGGGGACATGCATTTAAGGTGAGAGGGGAAAAATTCGAAGGAGATGTGAAGGGTTTTATTACAGAGAGTAGTAAGAGCCTGGAACACATGACTGGGATGGTGGTAGTGACAGATACAATAAGAGCGTTTAAGGAACTTTTAGATAAGCACATGAATCTGCAATGAATAGAGGGAAATAGACCGAGGGCAGACAGAAGCGATTAGTTTAATTTGGCGTCATGTTCGACACAACATTGTGGGCCGAAGGGCCTGTTCCTGTGTTGTACCGTTCTATGTTCTATAATTGGGCACAATTACTGCTCCTTGGAGATATGAGAAGGATGAATAATTGGTCCTGAAGTGTCACTTGTTGCCTCAGGAATTAGGTACTGGGTGGGAAAGTTGATTGGGCACCTTGCTGACTCGCAAACAATCAATGTCCATAATGATCAATTAATAGCTGATTAAAGGTTTCAATTCACTCACCAGCCCCCATTACCTTTCTTTCAAACAAGAAAAAAAGTGTCTGTTTTCCTGACTGGGGAATGAGGGTAGCCTGCCAGCTGGGTTGAGTATGGGGCCTCCCTGTGCCCCAATCTTAGACCAATCAGGGGCTAAGGATTGGTCACTGAAATCCATCTCCCGACCCCACTGACCTCCCCTTCCCTGTAACCTGCACTCCTCAAGATCCAGAAGAAAAAAGCTTATACTGTTGCCATTGAATCCCCTGAAGACTAGGTTTTCAAGCCTTTTGGCTGTAAAACATTTTTGGATGCCCTGTGGTCAGGACAAGTGCCAAGTGGAAGACAAATTTCCCTGTCTTTCTTTTACTTTTGGTTAATGAACTCCTGAACTCCTTGTTTCATTCATCAGTGGTTATCTTATATCTATATGCCTTGATTCCTCAACAAGCAGAGACATTGGACTGAATTCAATGCCCTCACGCAAGCTGTGTTTGGTGGTAAAATTGCGAACTCTACCACCTTCTTACGTCTGCTTGTAATGTCACCAAGGTTTGAAGACTTGTAGATACCCTTCACAAAGTTCCCAACAGGCAGAACTGTTGTCAGGTAGAGAGCCTGAAAGACAAAATGTATTTTCAGGGCTGAGTTTTTTAATCAGTAAGGGAATCAAGGAATATAGGGAATAGGCAGGAATTTTGAGGATTGACAGATCAGCCATGATCTCATTGAATGGTGGAGCAGACTCGATGGGCTGAATGGCCAACTTCTGCTCCTAAGTATCATTGGCTGGTTGCTTTGGGCTCCTTTGTTGGTTGGGGACAGGGTTTCCCCATTGGTGCTTGAATGAGGGATCAGGCACCAGGACATGGACAACTGCCTCCTTGACCTTTTTGATGACCAATCTCACCCCCACATCATGACCTTTTTCCCCATAATCCCTTCCTGCTATTGTCCAGCTTGGCTCCTAAGGCTTACAGGTTCACCACCATCAGCAGCCACTACGTCCCCTTGCCATTGATAAACGTGAGCTGTGCTTGACTGGTATCCCCTAGCAGATAGGACATCCACCCCCCACCCCGGCTCCATAATCCCAGGGAGGGGCTCATATGCTGGCCTCATGAATGCCTAAGGGACACATAATTCAGTGGGCCTTTCCAGATGAGATGACACAGAGGGATCTCCGTCTGGAGACTGAGACCACTGTTTCCATCATTTCATATTAACCACATGATTTTGTTTTAATCATTCATGGGATAAGGGCTTCGCTGGCCAGGCAGCATTTATTGCCTACCCCTAATTGCCCAGAGGGCAGTTGAGAGTCAACCACATCGCTGTGGGTCTGGAGTCACATGTAGGCCAGACCAGGTGGTTTCCTTCTCTAAAGGACATTAGTGAACCAGATGGGTTTTTACGACAATCGACAATGGGTTTATGGTCATCATTAGATTCTTAATTTCAAAAAATTTATTGAATTCAAATTCCACTGTCTGCCATGGGAAACTGGGTCCACAGAAGTTAACTGGATCTCTGGATTAACAGTCCAGCGATAATACCATTAGACCGTTGCCCCCCCCATTACTACCATCGCCCACAATAGACAAAGGAATTGACATGAGCTGTACACCTTCATATTGGGGTAAATTATAACCTATCTAGTGTGAACTGTACACATAGGTGCTCACAGTGAAACATAACTGAAGCACGCTGGAATAGACAGAAATTAAGAGTTACCTGCTGACTAGCATTCTCTTTAAAGCAAGCACTGGTGACATTGAAATCCCAGTTGCATAACAAGTCAAGCTCGACATCTCAGGATAACTACTGATGCTGTAAATGGTGTCAGGGTTAATTTTAATTCTGCTAAAGATCAATCAAATTGAGTCTGAAAATGGGTCATATTCTATATTGGGAACACAAGTAACAAGCCAAGAGCGCACAGCATCATGGAGAAAAAAATTGAAACATGATGGATGGCGATTATTGTTAGAAAATGAGCATTTTCATATTTAATTAGAGAATGGAGAATGCAGCACTAACAAAAATAAGACCATTAGACCATAAGAACTAGGAACAGGTATAGGCTATTCGGCCACTCGAGTCTGCTTTGCCATTCAGCAAATCAATCCAATTTTCCTCACATTCACTTTCTGGCATTTTCCCTTGATTCTCCTGCTGATCGAGAGTCCCTCAATCTAAGCCTTAAATATACACAGGAATTCTGCCCCCACATCTCTCCATGGCAAGGAGTTCCAAAGACTCACAAGTTCTGAGAGATGCAATTCCTCCTTATCTTAATCTTGAATTGGCATCCTTTATTCTGAGACTCTGCCCTCTGGTCCTGGACTCTCCCATGAGAGGAAACATCTTCTCAGCACTTACTCTGTCAAGCCCCTTAAAAATCCTATATATTTCAAAGAGATCACTTCTCATGACCTTCCCTCCAATGTAGGGTCAGAAGTGGGGATACTCGCTGATGATTGCACAATGTTCAGCACCACTCACGACCCATCAGGTACTAATACAGTTCAAAGGTAACAGGATCGCCTCTCATTCTCCAAAACTGGCAAATCTCTAAATGAACAGAGCCATAAAAAGAAACTGGGAATTCACACAGCAGGATGATTGGAATGCAGAAGTAGAACCAGAAAGTGCAGGAAGAGCTCAGCAGATCTGGCAGTATCTGTAGAGAGAGAAACATTAACTCTGAATTCCTCCAACAATTCCTGCTTTCTAATTGGCATTCAGGATGATCTTGTCTGACTGTCTCGGTTCCCATCAGGAATCATCGCGGATCTGCCATGTGTTTGTGGTGGTCATCAGAACACAGTTGCATGGCAGCAAGCTCGTGGGTGTGGGTAATGCCCGGATGGGGTTAGGATGACTCTGGTGTTGGAAAGCCAGCATCACCTGATGGCCATGAAACACTTGGCACATACGTAGAGGGCAGCTAACACTGTGCAAGATTTGCAAATCACCTTACAACCTTCCAAAAGCCATTGAAACCTCTAGTTTCTGAACTTCTGTAAGCTCTAGCTGATAAAAAAAATACCAAGGTTCAGGAGGAGATTCCTGTCAGTATCAACCTTCTCACTGTCTCCCAGTTTTGGTTCCACCACTGGACCTTATTACAGCCCTAGTTTAACCAAGGACAAAAGAGCTGAATTCCAGAGATAGGGAGAGAACTGACAGGTCTTGACATCAAAGCTGCATTCGACCAAGTGTAGGATCAATGAGCCATAACAAGACTGGAATCGATGGGTGTCAGGGGCAAACTCTCCACTGCTTGGAGTCATATCTGGTACATAGGAAAATGGTCGTGGTTGTTGGAGGTCAGTCATCGCAGCTCCAGGACATCTCTGCAGGAATTGCTCAGGGCAGTGTCCTGGGCCCAACCATCTTCAGCTGCTTCATCAATGACCTTCCCTCCATCGTAAGGTCAGAAATGGGGATGTTTTCTGATGATTGTGTAATGTTCAGCACCATTCATGATTCCTCAGATAATGAAGCAGTCCACGTTCAAATGCAACAAGATCGGGACAATTTCCAGGCTTGGGCTGACAAGTGAAAGGTAACATTCACATCATGCAATTGCCAGGCAATGACCATCTCCAATAAGGCACAATCTAACCACCTCCCCTTGGCATTCAATCGTGTTCCCATCACTGAATTCACCTACTGTCAACGTCCTGGGGTTTACCATTGACTAGAAACTCAGATGGACTCACCCTATAACTACAGTGTTTACAAGAGCAAGTCAGAGACTGGAAATATTGCAATGAGTAGCTCACCTCTTCACTCTCCAAAGCCTGTCTTCCATCTACAAGACAGAAGTCAGGAGTGTGATGGAATACCCTCCACTTGTCTGGATGAGCGCAGCTCTCCGAACACTCATGTAACTTGACACCATCCAGGACAAAGCAGCCCGCTTGATTGACACCACTTCCACAAGCATCCACTCCCTCCACCACCGACACTCAGTAGCAGCTGTGTGTACTATCTACAAGATGCACCGCGGTAATCTGCCAAGGATCCTCAGACAGCACCTTCCAAACCCAAAACCATTACCAACTCGAAGGTCAAGAGCAGCACATGTATGGGAACACCACCATCAAGTTCCTCTCCAAGCCACTTACCATCCTGACTTGGACATATATTGCTGTTTCTTCACTGTCACTGGGTCAAGGTCCTGGAATTCCCTCCCAAAGAGCATTGTGGGTCTACTCACAGCATATGCAAGGGTTTGAAGAGCTGGTGCAGGCACGATGGGCCAAATGGTCCCCTTCTGCACTGTAACAATTCTGTGATAGATCCTAGCTCACAAATGACAGCAGGCTGTCTTCTTCAGTTTGGCGGCTACTTCAGTGTTGGATTTCTGAGCATTTCTGTAGCAAAGAGCCTTTTTCCTTTCAAAATATCACTCTGTTCTGTCATTTGGGTGAAAATCTTAGTTGTCTGAGTAACAGATTTTTGCAACCTTGTTAATAGGGTCCTAAGCCATCTGTTCACCATGTCATCTTGATGCTGAGATCATGCATATCAAACTATCTTGCATGATAATTGATACCCTGATCAAACTATTTCTGATTGTATATCATGAAAAATCATTCCAGGATTTAAGGCTGACACTTTTGATCCTGGGCCCATCTCAGATTACCTGGAATGGGATGGTGTCTCAAAAATATGAACAGCAGATGAAACTAGTTATCTCATGCTGGTACTGTGCACAAGTGAATTTCTCCACTCACAGGATGTTGCCTTTAAGCCAACTAGATGCCTACCATTCAAATAATGAATGTGATATGTGAGTTTTAGTGCTGGTGTGAGCCAGGTTTGGAGGGCATATGTCCCAGTGACTGGCAGACCATATCAAACAACATGTCTTGTTGACCTTTCAAAGTAGGCAACATGCCACTTGTGCTCAACCAGCCTGAACTTGTAATTTTCAGCAAAATATATCCACCATTAGATGTTATTGGAACTTATTTATTAGGTAATCCGGTCTGTGCTAGGAGTCACACCAGAAACCAATGTAAGATCATCATCCAGGCTTGCAGTGAACTGCGTTTGTAAATGCTAGTCGCTACTCATATAAATACTCAGGCCTCTGGTTTATATCAGCAAAAGGAATTTATACAAATATTTCTTAAAATAAGGGATTGTGGATACAGCCAAAACGTGCTGCATTGCATCCCCATTGTAAGACCCTGGCCAATCAGAATCAACCTGACTGGTATGAGAACTAAGATTGGCAGTTCTTGTTACATCTCCATGCCAACGATAGCTCAATCAATCACACCCTCTTCTTATGTTATATAAATTGTTGTCTATTTTTTCTCATGAATGTTTGTTTCATCCTACTTCTATCGAGTGCAAGATGAAAAGCCTCAACTTTTAGTCTCTTTTTATCATTGTGAAAGAGTTTTGCGATTCTTCTGAGATCTTCTCATTTTCAGTCTGCAAGGCTTGATTGTGCTGCTTGACTGCTAACAGCTGGACTTTTGGTTCAGTAGTGTCCCAAATGTAATTAGACTGACCCAGTTCTTGTTGAGTTTGGTGGTGTTCAAGGTACTTCCTACGTTTGACATTAAACTTCACAAGGACATTCTCTGTCTCCACAAAACTCAATAATCTAGTATTGTTGGCATTGACTGATAAAATTCTCTAGAGCTTTCATGGCTTGTTGATGGGTTTTCCTTGCAACCTCCTGCCACCATCCAAGCAAAAAAAAAGCTTCATTGGTCTTGAATTTGTGTCGTAGCTCTGAGACAACTTCCTTGCATGATTGACATACTCTTTCTAATTCCATAATTCTTGATATCTTTAATTCATTCTAACAGCTGTAGAAATTTATGAAGCTTTATTTGCTTTCACTGCTGACTGAACAAGCCTAAGTTCTGTGCTTCCAAGCAATGATTTGGCGATTTATTCTGGAAGAAGTTTCTTCTTGCATATGTGACTATAGCTGCTGTTGCTACATCTCCTTGGTAGGTTCTATTCAATAAGTAGACAAGTTTACTTCTTCTTTATCATCTCCAAGAAAATACTGATTCTCCTCAAAAGGAACTGCTGGGTTTTCAGGAATGGTGTCTCTTGTATGCAAAAGTACAGCAAGGTTGGGTGCTTCAAATTTGAGTAAATGAGCAACTTGTGCACTGATTTCCTTCTCTGTAACCCACATTCTGAAGGAGCAAACTACTCTCTGGAATGCCCTCTGGTCATTGGGCACTGCATTCTTTGGAATCCTCTTTCCCCAACGTTTCTAGTGTCTGTTTTCAGACAAATACAGGATTTTTTTGCATTGCTAGGACAGAAGCATCATCTAACTGAAGAATGCCAAAAGCTAAACAAACAACTCCACTTAAAAAATTGGAATGATTAGGAGTTATGTATGCAATCTCTGTAATCTCTTCTCCATTTGTAGTGAAGTGTAGCATGCTTATTTTCATTCTTGTACTCCTTGATCCCCAAAATTAAATGGAGTGTGAGCGAAGGATTCTCAGCCTCACCCAAGGCAAAGCATCCAAAAGGGACAATTCATCTGCAGTGGCATCCACTAATTTCTCTGTTACAGTGTGTGCCAAAATGCATCCCATAGGTTTGAATTGTCAATGAAGTCCCTTTTTTGTTGTGGGTCTCTCACATCTCCCAAGGAGAGTTCATCTCACCTCTCTGTGTCCCCTTACTGCTGAGATTGCTGTTGTATGTGTTTCATTTTCCACGTCGCTGCTATAGCCTTACCCTGATCTCCCTTTTTGCACTGGTACTTTTTTCTTTTTTTTGCAAGATAATTTTATTTAACATTTTTCCCACCACGAGGAGAAGCACCCACATGGTCAGTGTACCAGAGCCAGACAGAGCTCGGTAGGAGCAATGTAAAAAATCAAAGTGAAGGGAAGGATGGGGATCAAATCAAAATAGAATTGGACGGGGGTCATAAGGCATTCCATCCCCTGCTGTGCTCACCTGGGCATTGAGAGTGTTGGTGGACACCATGTGCTCCCTCTCCAAGGACACCCACTCTCGGACATAACTGCGAAAGAGGGACGAGCAGTCGGCAGAAATTAGCCCCCTCCAGGCCCGCTACATGGACCTGTTAATGGCCAGCTTGGCCAAACTCAGGAGCACACCCACCACACATTGTTCTTTATGCAACTGATTCGATTGGTGTCCTGTCAATGGATTTCCTACATGGCTTGGACCGTACTCTGCTCCTTTGTTTGTGTAGTGACTGGAATCCGGGTGGATCTCATTCACTGTGAGATCCTTGATTGAGGTTTTAACCCAGGCAAATCAGGGAGCCTGGGCTGACCGATGTAAACAGGGGTTCAGAATCCCCTCAGTTCAGGGACTGACTCTGAGCTGGCTGTCCACAGCTAGTCTACTGTGCACAAGTAAATAAAGGGTGATTTAGTGACAAGATACTGCCTTCTGTGATTATATAAGTATGCTTGACTTCTGGATATTGTTTGAGTTCTCATATCGACTCCATCTCATTAAGCACTTTATTTTCTGTTATACTTTACGTACTCTGGCTGGTTGATTTCTACATACTCGGCCATGGGACTTCTCATGTGTTTTCTCTTGTGGGAGGTTTCCCATTCAGCTGTTCAATGCCGAGGTATACAGTGAAGTCTGTTGCTAGCCGTCCTATGCCACTGCTCAGTACCATTTTGGGTGTATTCCTCACCTCTGGGCTTGGATCACTATGTTGATCTTCAGGTTTACTGACACTGGACTTCATTTCAGGCTCTTACCACTTGGTTCTCTGGTTCTGCTGCTACTATGCAGCACCATGAGATTTATGTTCTTGTGAGGGAACAGTAACAGGTTTAATGAATATAACTATATATGGAGGATGGTAAGAGAGGACAGCTTATCTGGAACCTTGCAGACCCAAGCTTCTGTTCCATGTGACAGTTCCGTTTGTTTCTCAATAGCTACACCCAGGGTAAAGGTGCAATTTCCTGTACTCTCCAAATGCCATGCTCCCTTACAGCTGCAGAGAAGGGGCGGCCAGTTCCTTTGAAATCCCAGCTGCCTGTGATTCCCAAAACCTTCTGGAAGAAAGTATTAGCTAATTAATTTACACCCTCCTATCACTGAAGGAGCACTGGGGAGAATGCAGGATTGAAAGGAGTTGTAATTGGAAGGTGAAGAATTATTGGACTGAAGATTAAAAAAAGATAACAAGGTGTGGGGCTGGATGAACACAACAGGCCAAGCAGCATCATAGGAGCAGGAAAGCTTGACACTTCGGGCCTAGACCCTTCGACGTAGCTGGAAATAAGTTGATGTAGTAACTTGGTGCGTATTTTAAAACAATTTGTTTATCGTACTGCTATTTTTGATGTTAATAAAAATAGTGAATTGGAGTCACTAATTTATGCCTTTTTTGCAATAGAAACATCTCAAAGTATTTCACATGTAGGTATTTTCTAATCAACCTGTTCACAAACGTTATTCCACAAGGGTCTAGGCCCGAAACGTCAAGCTTTCCTGCTCCTATGATGCTGCTTGGCCTGCTGTGTTCATCCAGCTCCACACCTTGTTATCACGGATTCTCCAGCATCTGCAGTACCTATTACCTTTCATCAAAAAAAGATAGTTGTTTATAAATTCAAAAGGTCATTGCATTGACAGTAAACATGTTGACTGTTATTTAGCTAAGTGTGGAGATATTTTAGTTCTCTTTCACTTTAATCTTATACCGTGTTATGGACCAAACCCCCTCAAAATATATTAAGAAGATAGCTATACTCCAATGTTTTCTTATTTTTAAAGGCAACTGTAAGTTGTTGTGTTCTATGTGCAAATTACTTGGTTAAACTACCAGGCTTGAAGCAAAACATACTTTATTCTTACACTATATTTAAAATACAAGCAAAAGGATAACTTAACTCTATTGGAAAACTTAACAGAATAACAGATTATTTAACTACTAACCAGCAATTGTTCCAATACAGTAACATCCCAAAAACACACCCTTGGCAAAGGCAAATTCAGAAACACAGATTGTCTCACATTCAATTCTCACAGCAGCGAGAACTCCAGCATTTAGCTGTAACAGAGAGAGAGAGGAATAACAACTTCCACATCCAGCTTCAAGACCCCAGCAAGTGCTAAAAGTTAAAGCAAAATCCTGCTTCTGTGGGAACTTGACCCACTCCTTAATGCTGCTTTTATTGCCCCACCTCTAAAAAAAAGCAAGACCTCACAATCTGTTTACTCTATTGGCTTGTACCTCTCTCCCAGCATCTCTTCATAACAAACTAGGGCAAAGCCATAGTATTGTCACACCTCCCCTTGAAAAAAAGCCATCGATATGCAAGATGACTTCATTTTTAAAGACCTTTAGACTTACGCTATTAGTACGCTGCAATACTTATACATTACATTGACTCTAAGCACGCAAACATTCAATACTACAGCCAATTTCAGTCTGTTTCTTCTGCCACTGAACAACTTAGCCTTCCTTCATCGCAGTCATGACAACGAGACAGCAATTACATTCTCTCGCCTTGCCACGTGTATAAGTTTCAAATTGAATAGCTACAATAAAAGCTCCATCTGAAAGGTCTGGAATTTTTATCCTTAATTTTATCCAAAAACTTTAAAGGGTTATGATCAGTACATACAATTGTCTCAGACACTGGCCACATAAGTGTTGAATTGTTGCAAATCCAACACCAAACTCAAGGTCTCCTTCTCAATCGTAGAATATTTCTGTTGATAAAGATTCAATCTTCTGGAAAAGTACCCCACAGTTCTTTCTATCTTCTCCTTGTCTTCTTGCATGCGTACAGCATTAACACCCAGATCACTTGCATCGATAGCCACCTTGAATGGCTTTTTGTAGTTAGGTGTGGCCAACACTTGGGCAATGGTTAACAAAGCTTTCAGGCTGCTAAATGCCTTCTGACAGTTCACCACCCACTGAAATTTTCTGGATTTCTTCAATAAGTCAGTCAGTGGAGCAACCACACTGCTAAAATTTAGTACAAACTTCCAATAAAACCACTTCCCACTTCTTTGATGGTTTGGGAAACTCCCCAGCAACCTTTGTTTTTATATTCCAGGGTGGGGGAGGGTGTGTGCATCTGTCCATATCCAAAAACATGGCCCAGGAACATGACTTGGGCTTTTACGAACTCACACCTAACCAGGTTTATCACTAAGCCCGCCTCCTGAAGTTGATAGAACAATTCTGATGGATGCTCCAAATTTTCCTTCCATTTGTGACTAAAAATCACCAGATTGTCGACATACACCGCACAATAAGGCAATTCTGAAATGACTTTATTGGTCAGTTTTTGAATGTGGCTGGTGCATTCTTCAAACTGAATGGCATGGCTTCAAACTGGTAAAGTCCATTCGGATTCACAAAAGCTGAAATTTCCTTTGGTCTTTTGAATAAAGGTACTTGCCAGTATCCTTTGAATAAGTCCAACTTAAAAATGTAAGTCGCTAGTCCCATCTTCTTAAGACAGCTTTCCAAAAGTGGAATAGATTCTGTAACTGCGTTGATTTAGCCAAGGTCCACACATAATCATTGGATATCATCTGGCTTTGGCATCATTACTAGGGGTGAACTCTAGTTGCTGCAATTCACTTTGTTTATGTTGTCTTAGAGCCAGATTTCAAATCTTTTTGAACCTGTGCCAACGTTAGAGGGTTAAATCGATAAGGATGTTGCTTAATTGGAACAGCATTTCCTATGTCTACATCATGGCCATTCAAGGTAATACTTCTCAGTTTATTTCCACATATCGTTCTATGTGATTATAACAACTCTTTCAAATCATTTCGATTTTCCTCTGGAAGGTAACTCAATAATTTATCCTAATTTTTGAGAACTTTCTCATTGTCCAATTTAATTTGAGGAATGTCCAATTTAGAATTATCTGAACTTGGTTCTCCCCTCCTTCCTGGAACCAGTTGCACATTCTCCTTTTGCTTTTCTTCCCTATCGAAATACCCTTTGAGTGTATTCACAGGGCATATTCTATGAGATTTCCTTCTATCTGGCATTCTTATCAAATAATGCACCTCACTCAATTTCCTTTTGATTTGATAAGGCCCACTAAAGCTTGCCTTCAAAGGTTCACCTACCACTGGGAGTAACACTAACACTTTATCTCCACTTGCAAAATTGCGAATTTTTGATCTCTTGTCTGCTTCCTGTTTCATCACATTCTATGCTAATTTTAAATGTTGTCTAGCCAACTTGCTTGCTCTAATTAATCTTTCCCTAAAATTTGGAACATTTATATGTCCAAATATGTGATCTCTGACCTCTGACTCACCAATTTCTCCTTAATTAAGTTCAATGGCCCTCTCACCACATGCCGAAAAACTAATTCAAATGGATTGAATTTAGTTGATTCATTAATGCATTCTTCATTGCAAAAAGTACAAATGGGTTTCCTTTATCACAATCAAAGGTGCCCGGCTCCCACATTGTACTGGAACTTAGGTCTTTCCTTGGATTGATGAATTACTGCTGAAAGTTCATACATAACCTGGCCTCCATTCTGGCACTCTTATATCTGCTATTGAATAAGGGTCAGCCTTGGAAATGGCCTTCAAGCCAAGACCTGGCCTTTAGGGAAGTGAAGAAGCAGCTATCATCATCTAAGATATTGGCAGACTCTGATCCCAAGCGAGATCTAGTGCTGACATGCGATGCCTTCCCATATGGTATTGGGATAGTGTTGGCTCACAAATGGCCCAATGGAGAGGGACATCCAATAGCATATGCTTCTTGCACTTTGGCTGATGTAGACCGTAAATATACCCAGATAGAGAAGGAAGGTTTGGCGGTCATCTTCGGCATGAGAAAGTTCCAGCAATACCTTTACGGACGTACATTTGTCATTGTAACAGACCACAAAACCCTGCTAGGGCTACTCAAAGAGGACAAGGCCATACCGCCCACAGCTTCAGGTTGAATTTAGCGGTGGGCTCTCATTCTAAGTATGTACAGTTACAAGTTGGATCAACATTTGGGAGGCCAAGTAGCAAAAGTGGATGCCTTGAGCCGCTTCCCGTTGGCAGATACACCACTAGTGATGACACCACTAGAATAGCCCGTTCTGGTTTTACACTTCCTGGACAATATCGAACTGTGGATGCAAAAGGATTCAGTCCTGGCGACACTAAAACAGCTGGTGGTGATGGGGGAAACAAAAGGGCCATCACAACCGGAACTGAAACCTTTCTGGGCCCGGTGGGACCAGATCACCACAGAGGACGGCATTGTATTACGGGGAGCAAGAGTGATTGACACGAGCAAAGGGGGTCATCCAGGGGTTTCCAAAATGAAGATGTCGGCGAGAGGTTGTGTCTGGTGGCCAAGCTTGACAGACAAAGCTCCGTGGTGGGACAGTGCCCAAAGTGCCAACAAGGGTAAAAATTACCACCAGCACCTCCCCCATCCCCCACGTTCGTGGGAATGGCCGAGTAAACCCTGGACTCGATTATACGCCAACTATTTCATGGTCACAACATTCTTAGTCATTGTGGCTGGGTGTGCATAGAGTTCATTCATCAAACACAACAATAGAAAAGCTGCGAGCATCTTTTGCAATACATGGGCTCCCAGAAGTGTTGGTCACAGGCAACTGGCCACCATTTACCAAGAGGGAATTCAAGTATTTTCTAAAGTCAAATGGCATTTGGCATATAAGGACAGCTCCATACCGTCCATTCTCCAATGGTCTGGCAGATAGAGAAGTCCAAACTTTGAAGGCAGGCTTAAAGAAATAGCTGACAGCTTCCCCAGATATATATGTTATAGGACCACCTCTCATGCAACCACAAGGGCAGCCTCAGCAGAGTTGCTAATGGGGAGAAGACTCCTCACCAGGTTAAATCTGATCTCCCCTGACCGGGGGGAAAGGGTGAAACAGCATCAGGAATACTAATGGCAGACACAAGACTTCTCTAAGTGAGAGAGACAGTTTATTTCAGGGGACAAGTTTTGTGCCAAAATTATGGGAATAGACCTGTGTGGGTAAGAGGCATGGTCGACGCGAGGCCAGGTCCTATGATGTACAACATTTGGGTTGGTGAGATGGTCCTGAATGAGCATGTGGACCATAAGAAAGCTGCAAACTCACAAATGGGGCAGAAGCAAAACATACCCGACCCCTCGGAACATCCGGCAAGGTTGACATAACCTGTGGATTCTCCCTCTCCACCTGGCATCGAAGAAAGCTTGGAATCTAAGATGGACATGGCGGATATCGCAGTATCAACATCTTTACTGCCTGAAGAAGAGGATGGATTTCACCCCAGACGCTCTGGGTGCAAGAGGCGGGTTACGATCAGGTACACACCGCCCATACCTGAGGCTGAGTCAGAAGAACCAGCCCAGTGCAAAAATGCCCCAGGACACACATCAAGAAAAAGAACAAGCCTACGGTCCCTAGACTTAGAGGGGGGAGGGCGGTAGTGATTGTAAGCTGGTCAGCCAGGTGGACTCCATAGAATATGAGTTCCCTGATTTGGGCTGTTAATCTGGTCCGATTAGGGAGCCCTGGCTGACAGATATAAACAGGAGTGTCAGAGATTCTGTTCACTCTGAGAGCTGGGTTTGAGGAAACCGAGTCAGTGTCATGTATAATTGAAGGGGAGCTTGGTGACAGGATACCAGCCTTTGTGGAGCTATTTCACTTATAATCTTTAATTTACAAAGACAAGCTACAAACCTTCACCTCAGAGCCAAGCTGCTGTACATTCAGTGTAACCATGGTTACTCCTGGTTCAATCCACCTGATGGATATGCTGTGTCATATTTCTGGGGCAGAGTGGTATTCAACCCAGGCTTTCTGGCTCTAAGGTAGGGACAATTCCACCTGCACCACAAGATCCTATTCCTAATCACGTGACCATGAATCCCTAACTAACAACCATCGTCTGAATATCATTAACACACTCTTTCCCCTCCACCAAAGGCTGGAACATTTTCTAAAAGACTCCAGGAAATAGACATGTAAAAAGGCCAGACGGAAGGGCAGAGATACGTTTCGGAGAGTTGCAGAAGTATGATGGGCTGAATCGTTGTGTTGTGTCTCACAGCTGGGAAGCAGTATACTTTTGAGGTACATGCTCACGATGTCATCACCATATCATAACATACAGTTAAAGACAAAACTCAGGCAGGATAGTTATTGTAAATATAATGAAGGTTCAGGCAAAGTTTAAACACTAGAGGTACAATATTCCGCTCCAGCAGCCCGGACTGACAGCTTCGTGATACACGTGGGAGAAGTTGGTAATTGTTAGTGCTGGTGACAACATCACCACCTCCACCAATGCCTTCACACCCAGCTGCTTCTGCCTGCCTGACACAAAGATAAAAGTATAGGCCTCAACCTCATTATTAGGAAGCCCACAGTTACAGCAAGTATTTTTGCAGGCTCCACGCAATCGGCAGAGACACTGGAATTGCAATGAGATAATCCCATCCGCCTCCCGACCACTGCTGAGAGAACCTGCTTCGACAATTAGCATGGTACTTAAAATACGAAAAGGAAAAGGCTGGAGCAGGAGCCATTGGAGGGAGAACATGCAATGGCCCATCAGGTAAAGCTCAGGATCTTCTTTTGGTTCTACAGGCACAGCAGGGCAAATCGAACATAGGTGGCAGCATTATTTGCTACTTTTAAATTCATAAGGTTTTTTATTGCTTTTACATTTTCTATTACCTGTGCTCCCCCAAAAATGCGAGGTAGCATGTTTTAGTAGGAAGAACACAGAGGTCACCTACGACATGAAACATGTGAGTCCAGATGGATTAAAGAATCAAGGAGATCTTTGGAAATACAAATACAATAATGACTAAAAATCACTCTATAGGTTACCAAGGCCATAAAATTAACAAGCCAATCCCTGCATTTTATTTCTAAAAGGACGGAATTGAAATAGAAATGTTGTGCTCAATTCAAATGAGAAAATGGGGAAAACTCAACGGGTTATGCAACATCTGTAGACAACAACACAAGCTCAGATGTTTGTTATGGTGGAGAGGGTCTCTGTTGCAGTGGACATAATGAAAGAGGTTGACAATCCCAAGGACTGTCCCTGAATTGGGTATTTCTCATTGTCGTGGGGGTGGGATTGGGGCCAGGAAATAATTCGCCCAGTTCCCAAGGAGCGGCTGGTCATTTAAATGACCAGGCCTCCACTGAAACGGGAGTAATATGGTGCATGGAACCTGGATCTGGTAAGAGCAGGTCTATTCCCAGTGCATTTTCTTTGGATAACCAAGGAATCCTTTTGGAGATGCGAGAGGCCCCTGCAGACGTAAGTCCCAGGATACGTTGGGGGTGGGGATCAGATATTCTCAGGGAGAGTGCATCAGGTATCCGTTGGAGGGGTGGTAGCTGACTGTGGAAAATATTGTGTAAAAGGTGTGTAAAAACCTTGGAACAACCCAACTTGTCATGACTATCAAGAAATGACAGGAAATCTCCAGAAGTGCTAGAAACAGCACAAGGATTTATTTTATGAATGACAGCGATTTTCTCAATAGTGCATAGTCTGCAGTATAGAATTGATATTAATACAACAATATTTTCTCTTCTATATGCATGGATACTTGTAGATACCTAATGAATTGACATGGTTGATGAAGAGTAAAAGGATTTTAATTATGGGGGCGTGAGGGACAATGGGGGACGGGTAGAAGGCATTAGGTCACAGGGTTCAGAATGGGTGAGGTACGTGGATTGTCTTTGGGGAGGGTGGAGTAAGGAGTGAGGGCTGGAGGCAAGTTTTAAATTTCTCTCCATTTTTTGGAGCAATAATGTACCCCTTTATATCTTGTCCTGGGACAACACCATAGAAATTAGACACCCTCTGGGATTGTGAAAAGACATGTTTCTGTGTAAAGTGTGCATAAACTCATTGGGAATGGCAAAGTTTTCAAGGAAGTGTCCAAAAGATGTCTGGAGTTGAAATAAAAAGTGACAGGTATTTCGGAGACAAAAAGGTGAAGAGCTGGACGAACACAGCAGGCCAAGCAGCATCAGAGGAGCAGGAAGGCTGACGTTTCGGGTTATAGGCCCTTCTTCAGAAAAGTTTAAAATTAATAGAAAGAATATGGGCATCATCGTCTAAACTAGCACTTATTGCCAAGTTAACTGCTCTTGGGAAAGTAGCAATGAGTCACTTTCTTGAACTGATGCAGTTCTTGGAAGGTACCTATACTCAGCATTGTAGGGACAGAGTTTCAGGATTTTGATCCAGAGACAGTAAAGCAACAG
This sequence comes from Ginglymostoma cirratum, assembly GCA_024137785.1. Lineage (NCBI taxonomy): Eukaryota > Metazoa > Chordata > Chondrichthyes > Orectolobiformes > Ginglymostomatidae > Ginglymostoma > Ginglymostoma cirratum. The sequence continues at coordinate 10,743,831 of JAHRHZ010000065.1, forward strand.
AGATAGATTTCCAAGTCAGGATGTAGTGTAGCTGTAGTGTATGACTTGGCAGGGAGCTTACAGATTGTGGTATTACCACGTATCTGCTGTTTTGAGTTCTTCTAGATGTAGACATCTTGTGTTTGGTGGATTCTGCAGGTGGAACATTAGTGAGTTGGTGCAGTGCATCTTGTATATGGTGCATACTTCCACAACTTTGCATCAGTACTGAAGGGAATGAATATGAAAAAGTGGTTACAATCAGCTGCCTGTTCTCCTCAGATGTTGTCAAGGTTTTTGAATGTTGCTGAAGCTGCATCTATCCAGACCAGTGAAGAGCATCCCATAGCACTCCTGACTAATGCATTGCAGATGGCACTGGGGAAACAGGAGGTGCATTACTTTGCTGTAGAATTCCTAGCATTTGACTTATTATTGGAGCCACAGTATTTATATGGCACATCCAGGTCAGTTTCTACTTTCTGGTAAACCCAGGAAGTTGACAGTGAATGATTCAGTGATGGTAAAGCCATTAATCACAAAGGGTGATGACAAGATTTGCTGTTGTTAAAGATGGTCATTGCCTGGTACTTGTGAGTCACACAAGTTAAGACCATAAGACCATAAGACATAGGAGCAGAAATTAGGCCATTTGGCCCATCCAGACTGCTCCGCCATTCAATCATGGCTGATAAGTCCCTCAACCCCATTCTCCTGCTTTCTCCCCGTAACCCTTGATCCCCTTAATAATCAAGAACATATCTTTCTCAGTCTTAATTGTACTCATTGACCTGGCATCCACAGCCTTCTGTGGCAGTGAATTCCATAGATTCACCACTCTCTGGCTGAAGAAGTTCCTCCCTATCTCCGTTCTGAAAGGTTTTTCCTTTACTCTAAGGCTGTGCCCTCAAGTCCTAGTCTCTCCTACCAATGGAAGCATCTTCCCAACATCCACTCTGTCCAGGCCATTCAGTATTCTGTAAATTTCAATTAGATCCCCCGTCATCCTTCTAAAATCCAATGTGTATAGACCCAGAGTCCTCAAACATTCCTCATATGTTATGCTTTCCCTCCTGGGACCATTCTCGTGAACCTCCTCTGAGCCAGCTCCAGGGCCAGTACATCCTTCCTGAGATATGGGGCCCAAAACTGCACACAATACTCCAAATGTGGCCTGATCAGAGCCTTATAGAGCCTCAGTAGTACATCCCTGCTTTTATATTCAAGTCCTCTCAAAATAAATGCCAACATTGCATTTGCCTTCCTGACTACTGACTCAACCTGCAAGTTTACCTTGAGAGAATCCTGGACTAGAAATTCCAAGTCTCTTTACACTTCAGATTTCTGAATTTTCTCCCCATTTAGAAAATAGTCCATGCTTTTATTCTTCTTACCAAAGTGCATGACCTCACACTTTCCCACATTGTACTCCATCTGCCACTTCTTTGCCCACTCTCCTAACCTGTCCAAATCCTTCTGCAGCCTCACCACCTCCTCAATACTACCTGTCCCTCCACCTATCTTTGTATCATCTGCAAACTTAGCCAGAAAGCCCACAGTTCCTTCATCTAGATCATTAATGTATAAAGTGAAAAGTTGTGATCCCAACACTGACCCTTGCGGAACACCACTTGTCACCGGCTGCCATCCTGAGATAGACACCTTTATCCCCACTCTCTGCTTTCTGCCAGACAGCCAATCTTCTATCCATGCTAGCACCTTGCCTCTAACACCATGGGCCCTCATTTTACTCAGCAGCATCCTGTGCGGCACCTTGTCAAAGGCCTTTTTGAAGTCCAGGTAGATAACATCCATTGGCTCTCCTTGGCCTACCCTGCTCCTAACATCCTCAAAGAATTCTAGCAGATTTGGCAGGCATGACCTCCCCTTGATGAAACTATGCTGACTTTGCCCTATTTTACCATACACTTCCAAATATTCAGAAATCTCATCCTTAACAATGGGCTGTAAAATCTTACCCACAACCGGGGTTAGGCTTATCGGCCTGTAATTTTCAGTCTTTTGCCTTACTCCCTTTTTGACGGGGTTTCACATTAACGATTTTCCAGTCCTCTGGGACCCTCCCTGACTTGAGCGATTCCTGAAAGATCACCACTACCACTTCTACTATCTCTTCAGCCATCTCCTTTAGAACTCTGGGGTGTGGTCCATCTGGTCCAGGTGATTTATCCACCTTCAGGCCAATCAGTTTTACAAGCACCTTTTCCTTGGTGATGGCCACCATACTCAGCTCTGCCCCCTGACTCTCTTGAATTTTTGGGAGATTACTCATGTCTTCCACCGTGAAGACTGACGCGAAGTAATTATTCAGTTCCTCAGCCATTTCCTTGTTCCCCACTACTATCTCTCCACTGTCATTTTCCAGTGGTCCAATGTCCACTTTTGCCTCTCTTTTACCCTTTATATATCTAAAGAAACTTTTATAGTCTTCATTTATATTACTGGCTAGCTAACCCTCATATTTAATCTTCTCCCTCGTTATTTCTTTTTTTGTTGCCCTCTGTTGGTCTTCGTAAGCTTCCCAATCATCTGGTTTCCTACTGCCCTTCACCACATTATATGCTTTCTCTTGTGCTTTTATGCTATCCCTGACTTCCTTAGTCAGCCATGGTTGCCTCGTCCTCCCTGTATCACGCTTTTTTCCCTAGGGTTGAATTTTTGCTGCATCTCCTGAATTACTCCCAGAAACTCCTGCCATTGTTGTTCCATTGTCTTTCCTGTTAGGCTCCTCTTCCAGTTAGTTCTGCCCAGTTCCTCCCTCATACCTCTGTAGTTGCCTTTATTCAGCTGTAATACCGTTACCTCTGATTCTACCTTCTCCCTCTCAAATTGCAGAGTAAATTCTATCATCTTATGATCACTGCCTCCTAAGGGTTCCTTAACCTTAAGCTCCCTTATCAAGTCTTCCTCATTGCACAACATTAAATCCAGTATGGCCTGTTCCCTGTGGGCTCCACCACAAGCTGCTCCAAAAAGCCATCTCGTAGACATTCCACAAACTCCTTTTCTTGCAATCCACTACCAACATGATTTTCCCAGGCCACCTGCATATTGAAATCCCCCATAATCACTGTGACTTTGCCTTTCTTACGCACCTTTTCTATCTCCTGGTATATCTTGCGCCCCAGCTCCTGACCACTGTTTGGAGGCCAGTACACAACCCCAACTATAGTTTTTTTTTACCTTTGCGGTTCCTCAATTCTACCTACACAAATTCTACACCATTTGGCCCCACTTTATTTCTTCCTATCAACATAATTTCATTTCTCACGAATAAGGCAACCCCACCCCCTCGGCCCACCTGCCTATCTTTTCGATAAGTTGTATATCCTTGGATATTCAGTTCCCAATCCTGATCCTCTTGCAGCCATGTCTCCATGATGCCTACCACTGATGCTATTTGCCAAACAGTAGCCGAAGCCTGAATGACGCCCAGGTCTTGCTTATCACAAGCTGCTTCGGTAGCTGAGGAGTTACGAATGCTGCTGAACATTGTGTAATCATCAATGAACATCCCCATTTCTAACCTTATGATGGAGGGAAAGTACTGAAGAAGTAGCTGAAGGTAGTTGGGCCAAGGACACCACCCAGAAGACCTCCTGCAGACATGTCCTAGAGTTGAGATGACTCGCTTCCATTAACCACGACCATTTTCCTTTCTGCCAGGCATGACTTCAATGCCCTATTACCCCCAATTCTTATTGGCTCCAGTTTTGATAGGGTTTCTTGATGCCACACTCAGTCAAATGCTGCCTTAATATCAAAGGTCTCACTTCACCTCTAGAATTCTGCTCTTCTGCCCGCGTTTGAGCCAAGGTTGTAAAGAAGTCTGGAGCTGAGTGGCCCTGGCAGAGCCCAAACTGAGTGACATAGAGCGGATCACTGGTTAGCAACTGCTGCTTTATTGTACTATCAAAAGCCTCTTCCACTGTTTTACTGATGATCGAGAGTAGACTGATGGGGCAGTAATTGTCTGAGGTCGATTTCTCTTGCTTTTTGTGTACAGGACTTACCTGGGCAATTTCTTTACATTGTCAGGTTGTTCTTAGTTACTGGAATAACATGGCTAAGGCTAGTTCTAGAGCACAAGTCTTATGTGCTATTGCTGGAATGTTGTTAAGGTCCATATCCTTTCAGAGTGACCAGTGCCTTTGGATGTTTCTTCATATTATGTGGAGTGAATATGTTTGATTAATAACTGGCATCTGCTATGTTAGGGACCTCAGAAAGAGGACAGGATGGATCATCTTGTAGAATTTGTGCTGCATGACTAATATTGCAATCTGTCATTTTCACAGTAGGATTTCTTTCAAATGAGCAACTTGCTAGCACAGCTCTGAATGCATATAGAATGGTATTGTTTGTCTCTTAAAGTATTTGAATGCTTAAGTGAACTATTTGTTTTCATTAAGATTATTTAAAGGAATTTGAAATCTATTGAATTTGTTTTCTTGTTATTGATCAGCATATTCTTTTTAATTCGCTTAGGAGATGTGGATGTCACAGGCTGGGCCATATTTATTGCTCAACCCCTATTGCCCTTAAGAAGATGGTGGTGAGCTGTTTTCTTGAACCGCTGCAGTCTATTTGCTGTAAATGTAAACAGACCCACAATTCTGTTGGGGAGGGCATTCCAGGATTTTGACCAAGTGACTGTGAAAGAATGACAATATATTTCCAAGTCAGGATGGTGTGAGTGGCTTGGAGGGGAACTTGCAAGCAGTGGTGTTTCCATGTATCTGCTGCCCTTGCCCTTGTCCTTGTAGGTGGAAGTGGTCGTGGGTTTAGAAGGAGCTGTTTAAGAATCTTTCATGAATTTCTGTGGTGCATCTTGTAGATAGTACACACTGCTGCTACTGATGGTGGCAAGAGTGGATGTTTGTGGATATGGTGCCAATCAAGCGGGGGCTGCTTTGTCATGAACGGAGTCAAGCTTTTTCAATATTATTGGAGCCTGCCTTTACTCGGGCAAGTACGAGGAGGCTGATATCAAGCCAAGAGACATAGTAAGAACTGCTGATGCTGGAGTCAGAGATAACACAGTGTGGAGCAGGAGGAACGCAGCAGGCCAGGCAGCATCAGGGAAGCAGAAAAGCTGACGCTTCGGGTCGGGACCCACTTCTTCAGAAATGAAGAAGGGTCTGAATGAAGAAGGGTTCTTCATTTCTGAAGAAGTGGGTCCCGACCCAAAACGTCAGCTTTCCTGCTCCTCTGATGCTGCCTGGCCTGCTGTGTTCCTCCAGCTCCACACTGTGTGATATCAAGCCAAGGTTTTTCCAATTGGCACTGTCAGCGTTTCTCCTGAGATTTACACATGGTTTTACCTATGTGAGTTTGACATGTAAAGGAAAAGCCTACGAGTGATCAGTTAGAAGCTCTAAATTTTCAGAGATGGTATAACGGCTTTAAAAGGCCATGGACCTGACTGGGGGAAAAGTGTGGCAGAAGAGATAAGATGGGGCTATTGAGGATGAGTACATTGTCATAGGGAGCCACAGGGATTATGACAGTCTTTGGATGATGAGAACGTGGGCACAGGGCAGCAATTCAGCTGTAGACAATTCTGTATGAATTGCTGAAGGCATAATTTGGGATAAGCAATACTTGCTGGCTTTGTGAACAAGACCAAATGAATAAAAAAGAACATACTAATGATCAGTGGATAAAAATCTTAATCATAGATTCATGGACATCTTCAGCACAGAAAAAGGCCATCTGACCCATTGAGTCTGTGCAGATCGAAAACCATCACTTAACTATTATAATCCCATTTTCCAGCACTGGGCCCATAGCCTTGTAATCTCACATGCGTTGGCATTACAAGTATACAGCTGTGTAAGTACATATGAACCAGGAGCAGAAACAAAGTTGCTGGGAAAGCTCAGCAGGTCTGGCAGAGTTCTGAAGAAGGGTCACTGGACCTGAAACGTTGGCTCTGGTTTTTTCTTCACAGATGCTGCCAGACCCGTTGAGCTTTTCCAGCAACTTTTGTTTTTGTTCCTGATTTACAGCATCTGCAGTTCTTTTGGTTTTTATTTTGAACCAGAAGCAGGAGTAGCCAATTTAGTGCTTTGATCCTGCATTGCTATTCAATACAGCCATGGCCAATCTCACCTTGGTCTCAACTCCTTCGGCCTCCTCCACACTCACGGTAATGAATAGTTCACTAGTTTGACGCCAAATTAAACTAAGCCCTTCTGCTTGCCCTTGGTCCTTATCCCTCCATTCTTTGCATATTCATGAGCTTAGCTAAAAGTCTCTTAAACGTCCCTATCGCGACTGCCTCCAATACCACCCCTAGCAGCACATTCCACACTCCTACTACTCTCTGAGTAAAAAATACTTGCCCCTCACATCCGCCTCACCGTAAATGGGTGCCTCCTAGTTTTAGATATTTCAGCCCTGGGAAAAAGATTCTGGCTGTCAAATCTAACTATGCATCTCATAATTTTATAGACTTCAATCAAGTCTCCCCTCAGCCTCCAATGCTCCAGAGAAAACAAAACAAGTTTTTCTAGCCTCCCCTTATAGTTCATGCCCTCTAATCCAGGCAGTATCCTCGAAAAGATCTTCTGCAGCCTCTCCATGTCCTTCCTGCAGTGTGGAGGCCAGAATTGAATGCAGTTTTCTAATTGTGGCCTAAACAAAGTCTTTTAAAGTTGCAATATGACATCTTGACTCTTGTACTCAAATTCCTGGCCAATAAAAGCAAGCATGCCATAAGCCTTCTTTACCACTGTATCTACTTGTATGGTTACTTTCAGGGAGCTATGGACTTGAATGTCAAGATCCTTCTGTACATCAATGCTGTTTAGGGTCCTGCCAATAACTGCATGTTTTTCCATAACATTTCATCTCCCAAAGTGCAGCACCTTACGCTTAAATGGGTTAAACTCCATCTGCCATTTCCCCACCCAGATCTGCAACTGATCTATATCCCACTGTATCCTTTGACAACCTATTCTATACTATCCACAACTCCATTAATCTTTGTATTGTCTGCAAACTTACTAACCCACCCATCTACATGTTCATCCAAGTCATTTATATACATCACAAACTGAGGCCTCAGTACAGATCCCTGCGGAACACCACTAGCCACAGATCTCCAACCTGAAAAACACCCTTCCATCATTAGCCTCTGCTTTCCATGAGCAAGCCAATTCTGAGTCCACATGGCCAAGTCACCATGGATCCCATGCATCTTAATCTTTTGGATGAGCCTGACCTGAGGGTCCTGTCGAAAGCCTTACTGAAATCCATGTTAATAGCATCCACTGCTCCACCCTCATTGATCACCTTCATCACCTCCTCAAAAAAATTGATCAAGTCAGTACGAAAAGACCTGCCCCACACAAAGCCATGCTGACTGTCCCTAATTATGCCAAGCTTTTCCAAATGCATGTAAATCCTATCCCTAAGAATTCTCTCCAATAGCTTCCCAACCACCAATGTGAGACTCACTGTAGTTTCCTGGACTTTCCTGATTCCCTTCTTGAACAGTGGAGCAACATTAGTTACTCGCCAGTCCTCTGGGACCTCTCCAGTGGCTAGCGAGGGTATAACGACCTTGGTCAAGGCCCCCACAGTCTCCTCTCTTGTCTCTCTCAACAACCTGAGGTAGATACCATCGGGCCCTGGGGACTTATCCACCTTAATCCTCTCCAAGAGACCCAAAACTACTTCCTTCTTGATCTCAAAATGCTGTAGCATATTAGCATGCTCCACACAAATCTCACTATTCTCCATATCCTTCCCCTGGGTGAATACTGACATAAAGTACTCATTTAGGATCTCACACACATCCCCTGCGTCCAAGCACAAGTTCCCTCCTGTATCCTTGAGTGGTCCTACCTTTTCCCTAGTTATCCTCTTATTTTTAATGTATGAATAGAATGCCCTTGGAATTCTCTTTAACCCTTCTTGCTAAGGTCATTTCATGGCACCTTGTTGCTCTCCTAATTCCCTGCTTGAGATCTTTTGTGCTTTCTTTCTATTCCTCACGGGCCCTGCGCAATTTTAGCAACCTAAACATTACATATGCTTCTTTTTTGACTTTTGACTAAATTTACAACCATCCTTGTTATTCAAGGATCCCTTACCTTGCCATCCTTGTCCTTCTTCCTCACTGGAACGTGCCTGTCCTGAACTCTCACCAACAGGTCTTTAAACAATTCCCACACGTCAAATGTGGACTTGCCCGATGACAGCTTCTCCCATTTGGGAGCCCAGATGGATGGAGCCCAGGTCCCACGTGTTCTTCTCTATTTTAAGGAGCATTTGAAACTCCAGCAGTGTGGGAAGAGGAGGGGAATAGGTGCAATGCTCGATTATTCTATCAGCTCCTGGTTTCTTTGTATGGAAAACAGCCCATGTTATAAAAGTACAGTTAAATTTGGCTCCAATGTCCAAATGAGAAAACAGATTCTCAGATGCCTAATTACCTGTAAAGTAATTTTAATGCAGTTGGATGGTTCCAAAGTATTGAAGACATTAAGAAGGAACCCCCGAGAAATGTCAAGCTGTACCCCCTCATTTTTCCCTTGTCTCCTGAATACTCTGATGCCTAACTTAAGGGTATGTCAATGACATTTTAGATCAATGATGTGAAGAAGGATATGCAATACATGAATAAATATCATTTTTTAAATTACTTCCATTTTAAATTAGTAGCTAATGGGTGTTGGTCTTTTTTTTGGCTAAAGGATCTAAAAATGAGCGATCAGTCTTTTTGGAACCATGTTTGTGGTATGCGTCAGAAAGCCGATGACTGAAGGCTTCCTGGAGTGTTAATGGAACTTTGATTATATTGTGGAGTTTTGTAACAGGAAAGCGAAAAAGATAACACATTGTCTTGCTTTTGGATTTAGAATAGTCAAGTTTGTGGGTTTCGGCTAAGAAATGCCCAGAAATAGGGAAGTTTTTGTTTAGGTCAAAGGAGACCTTTTTGAAGTCAGATGTACGAGTATTTTCTCTCAGAAAAATGAGTTGATCAGAGCTGTTAAGGGAATAACATACCTCAGTGTAAGGATCTCAACTTAAATCAACCTACATATTTGACAGAGAAATAACATTTCTCTGTTTTATTTTGGTAACTGCAAAGTGAAGGTTTTGGAGAATTTATGGCACTTTATCTTGCCATGTGTTTTGTAATCCTTCATACTGGCATACACTTAGATAGTTTTATTTTATTTCTCTTATGTAATAAATGTCTGTTTTATTGTTAAAATCAAATCTACAGCCTCGTGGTTTTTATGTTTCAGTGAAAGACCACCAAGTTAAATAAAAGCAAGACAAAACATGATCTATCAAGCTAGTTTGCATTCTGGGATCTGATTTGTCCAATAACCCATAACAGTGGCCAATTCTCCAGGGGGTTAGAGACTGCAATTATAGACTGCAATTTAATCATGGTGGAGGTGACAGAACTTATTTTTATTTCTATTCATGGGCAAATTCCAGGAGAAATGTTTTTTTTTCCCAGGCAAGAGAGCTTTAGGTAATTCTCTTTGTTTAAGCCCCTCTCCAACCCATCAGCACTGAGGTCAATTATGATGCCCTGCCATGACCCAGTAGACCTGATAACTCTGGCAAACAAACAGTGGACTGCCCTGGGGAAGTCACCTACCAAGTGGAAGATCTTAAGAACCAGTTAAGCGACATGGAAACATAAGTGTTATGAATGACTTGGCATCGGCACTCGGTGTTATGCTGAGCTATTTGGTAAACATATTTGGTTAAATATTTTGGCTGGGCGCCTTTGTTTATGTTATGCAATGTAAGTTCAAAAGCCACTTGGTGTAATTACCAGGAGAGCACTTTGCATTCACAGCAACCTTCAATTTGGGACCTGCTTAACTGCATGCTAATATCTGTTATTGCCTGCTATATCAAATACAGCTGAAATAATAACAGGTTTCTCACAGTGTACTGAAGTCCAATGAGCCTGCAATCTGCAAATTATGTTTAGCCTGCATCTTAAATTAAATCACTAGGAAAAAATAAATAAGTTCCCGACAAGGTGCTGAATGTCATTTCACCTCATCAACTCAATTCAAGAATGCAGATGCATCTGAGCCAACAAGTGACTTCCTATGGAGCTGAATATAGGTGTAATGTTAGATTTCAACAGCTCTAATGTTGAGGCTTGTGTTCGAACACAGTCCAGATAAAAAGAAGATAAATGCTGCAGGTTTGAACCTAAGTACCTGGTGGAACGTTTACAACTAGTTAACACTGCCTGTGTGAACTTCCAGCTAATGTTCTGCTGAAACCTGCCAGTTTTAAATTTTTAACTTGGTTTGCTGAACAGCTGCTAAACACACGTCCCTGAATCAGGTGGGGTCCTTCTTCAAATATATATTTCAGTGTCCAATGAGCCCAATTTTGACTTACATTTAAGAAGCCTACACTTGTCTTGAGAGAAGCAGCATTAGAACTAATGTGTTGCAGAGTAGAAGGCTAATTACATTTCACGGCTCCCTTAGTTGGAGATTGGTAAAGAATGAGGCTCATTCCAATTTCCACCACCCCCAAACCCCTCCACAAAAAAAATCACCAAATTAAATTTCTTAACATATACCTGTTCAAACTCTTCATTGTGACTCTGGGTAGTCCAGCCTGAATGTTCACTGCCCTGATCAATTTATTCATGTTCTAACCTATGACCTTTGTAGTTGACCATTTATCAAAGTTCAGCTTGTTGGTCCTGGTGGCATGGTGGCTCAGTGGCTAGCACTGCTGCCTCACGCTGCCAGGGACTTGGGTTTGATTCTAGCCTCAAGTGACTCTCTGTCTGTACGGAGTTTGCACATTCTCCCCGTGTCTGCATGTTTCCTCTGGGTGCTCCAGTTTCCTCCCACAGTCCAAAGATGTGTGGGTTAGGTGGATTGGCCATGCTAAATTGCCCCAAGTGTTCAGGCTTGATGGGTTAGCCTTGCAGGGTTATGGGGAGTGGGTCTGGGTGGGATACTCTTCAGACAGACAGTGTGGGCTGAATGGCCTGCTTCCACACTGTAGGGACTCTATTTTGTCTATTTTTGTTGATCACAGATGTTAATGGAAACAGCAGGCACACTGTGACTGACTCACAAACAGATTTCAGTTTGCTGAGGTTTGCCTGGGTTAGCCAGGTTGCTGCAGACTAACAGCTTGGCTGTAAGAGCAATAAGGCTGAATCTTTCCCGGTTGCAATACATTGCTTGTGTGTCACAGCCATTAGTGGGTTTAATTCGTAATGTTATATAAAGTGCTCGAGACCTTGCGGGGTCCAGGATTTGGACTCCACATGGTGGGTCAATGCGCAAGGTTCACAGAGTGCATTTTGAGATTGCAGGTGGGTTTTTTTTCACCAGCACTGTGTGAGTATCTTTTCAATTCTAATACCCCTTCTGAAGGGCCTGACATTGCACAAAAGTGAAGACCTCATCCTCAAAGAATGAAGCACTTCCCCTAAGGTAACAGACGTTTCCATCCCCATTGTACACTTGCTGTTTGGAGATGGATGAAAGGAAACAGCACTTCACCCAAGCGAATCGTGAATGTAGCCATCAGTCGAGGCGGCTTCCCCCAAATTTTTGAATTGACTGGCCTCCCCATCAATCCTATCGGCTTTGTTCTAATCAAGAACATCAAATGGCAGGACCACATCACAAACAAGGACATACCCAACAAATCCAATCTGGCCAACATTGAATGCATTTTCTTGCAGCAATTACACTCTGCAGGCACATGGAATCCCATCAGCAGGCCCATATGGTAAAACATGCTGCTGTAAACTAGGTGAACCTTGCAATTATTTCCAAGGCCAGTTGGAGCTGACTGACACTGGGCAATATGTGTGGGAGCAGGAGGCTGCTAACAGGGACAGCAGATGCACAACAGCCTGGAGAGCAAACTAAACGTTCGAAACCAACATAGCATGAGGATTCTAGAGGAAGGTGAAGACAGTAGAAGACAACGAGAACCCTTCCAAATCAGGAGTTCCTGTTCTCAATCTGCAGACAAAGGACGGTCCCTTTCAGTCACCACAGAAGCGTCAACTACAACAATGACTAACATGCGCAGGATCTTCGCCTACAGGATATCTTCCATAATCCTGGTTCACTCACACCTTAATTTCTGCAAGTTATGTAGGTTCTTTCAGACCAGCTTCCAAATCTCCCCAGTAATCTAAAGACCATGTCAATTTTTGCAGAGGCAGATAGCCGCACTTGATGCCATCTTTCGTCTCCTTCCTCCTCCAAGACATTCCAACATTTGCACCATTACAGGGATTACCTGCGCTACAAACATTTTGCCGTTAATCAACTTTCACTCCTTGCCTGTTCAGCAATTTTCACTAAAACTGTGCGGTCCACAGCTTGGTAAAATTGACTATTTCACAATTATATAGGTTAGATGACTCCTTAAATACTTGAAGTTACTAAAGGATCATTATTGCAGGTGGTGTATAATTAGCTGTTAAGATTTCTGGCTACCACTAACAAAACCTATATTTCAAAGATTCATTTCCTCCGAGGCAGCCTGTTAATTTGAGCAGAAAATGGTTGTCCCATTTGTTACAATGAGAGGATGTTGATGTCTCTATTGATTAAAGTGAGATGCCAGCAGAGGTGATTTACTCAGGATTGACTTCAGTGAACTCGCAAATGGAAGCTATTTCCAAACATCGCCATTTGAACTGATAAGCAAATGCGTAAATCTGTTTCTTTTTCCTGAGAATTTATACAGCATCAAATATCAGGGTCTTTCAGAATTAGTTCCTTGATCTCCGTCCTACTGCACACCTTTCATGATTGGTGGCATTTCTGCAGTTGTGGTGCTAAATTCTACAATTCCCGCTTGCTCCCTTTTTTTCATTTCCGCCTGTCTCTCCTCCTTTTCTGGGACTAATCAAAACCTACTTTTTTGACCTCTTTGTTCATTTGTTCTAACTTCTCCTTTCTTTGGCTGTGTAAATTTTTGCTTGACATCTTGGGTCATTTTACCATGTTAAAGGGACTGTGTAAATTCAAGTTGTAGTCAACTGTTAAGATTTGGTGGTCCAGGTTTATTAATAAAATATGAAATAAGATTGATTTTACTTATTTATTCCCCACACCTAATCTTTTCTAAGAAGAGACTTTAATCTCAAAATATTAATTCTGTATTTCTGTCCTCAGATGCTGCCAGCCCTGCTGAGTTTCTCTGACATTCTTTGTATTTCTCAAGGCAATGTTGCGTAAGCCATTGTCGAAAGCTGCTCACAGCTTTAAGAGACTATGTAACATAAATTCACCACGATATCACAAGAAGAGACTGCCACTTAGCAAAAGCTACTTATGAGTCTATTTCTTGTCATAAAAGAACCCCAACAATGCAGAAAGAGGCACTTTGACTCAACTAGTCCACACCAGCCCTCAGAGCACCCAGCCAAACCCATCCCCCTAATCTACTCATCCCTGAACACTATGGACAATTTAGTATAGCCAATGCACCTAGCCTGCACATCTTTAGACTGTGGGAGGAAGCCCATGCAGATACTGGGAGAATGTACAAACTCCACACAGACAGTCAGCTGAGGGCAGAATCGAACCCAGGTCCCTAGCACTGGGAGGCAGCAGTGCTAACCACTGAGCCACCCCCTGCTTCTAATGGAACAGTGAGATCAAAGAGAATTTCAGTTGAGCATTTTTTAAATTATGAAGTGTCCTACGATAGTAAACAGAGAATAGTATTTTCTCTTGTTAGGAATTCAGTTATGAGTTATCAGTAACTTGTCAATTTAAAATCAACACTCAGTTACGGGAAATTTCTTGATATAGATGGTCTTTGAAGTACATAAGGAGTTATACTCTTGATAAAATGTGGGCATTACTGGCAAGGCCAGAACTTGTTGCCTATCACTAATTTCCCAAGGCCTTTGAAGAGTCACCCGTATTGCACTGTGGTCTGCAGTCACAGGTAGACCTAATATTTTTAGTCAATCTGTTTAGATATGTTATGACATAACTCTGGTCTAGATGGGACCTGAACCTAGCTTTATTGACTCAGACATAAAGACTCACCCAATGTACCACCTACCATGCTTTACAGTGATCAATGGTCATCATACAGAGGCTAACTTTAAATTCCACCAGTTGCCCTGGTGGGATTTGAATCCATAGCCTCGGAGCATTAGCTTGGATCTCAGGATTGCTAGCCTAGTGACATTACTACTTCATCACCAGCAACTGGAGTGAAAGCCTACATTTCTATTCAGTTAAATTTGATTAATATTTGAAGCTAAGACAGTTGTGAGGCATTGAGAAAAGAAGGTTGACTTAAGTTTTAGATTCCCCTTGCTCAAGGTGCTAGCGCAGATATGATAAGCTGAATGGCCTCATTGGTGCTGTAAAGATGAACAGCTCAGTATCATTGACACAGCGATTTAGTGAAGGCTTTAAGTGCCGATATTCTTAATTCCTGCCTCATATCTACCAACCTTGTGCAAAAATATTGAACGAAATTTCTACAAATGAAGAGCAGGAAAATAAGATTTGCAAGTTCAGAGAGAGGAACTGGCAATAGTACAGGCACAGAGGGTCAAATGGCATCTTTTTATACCAAAATATCTTTGATTTCTATCCAAATTTTATCAGTCTTCAGCTCAAAAAAACCCACAAGCACATATGCCTAATGAATCATTTAAAGGAGACTTATTTCAATGCATCACAGATAACCTATTTATACTATTGGTCTGATTTTAAATTTGATTTGAAATGTCTGGTACACCCTGTTCTTATACAGGGCAATTAAGATGTAGTTATCATTTTAACTCTGCAGTTCATCATCATATTCATGGCTTGTATAAATATCGCCAACACACTGGACATAATACCTTAAAAAGGGGACTGTTCACTGCTTCATAGTGAATGGTTTTCATTCATTGAAAGCAGCAATTTTCCGTTTTATCATTAGACAGCACATTAGATTTTCTAATCAACGTGTTCAGTAGATACTGCCGCACACCTCTGGAACAGGTGGGTCTTTAAGCATGGGCCACCTGGCTCAGATGTACGGTTACTACCACTGCACCACAAGTGTACCTTGGATGAAACTATACATGGTCGGTTGGTGAAACTAAGGACGTATTTCCACATTTAATGGTTTGTGACCAGCACTGTAATGTAGAACCATCGAATCCTATTGTGTCAAACTAGTGACCAGGAGGAATGGAGGCTAATATCTGTTCATTTGAAATAATTAATAAATTTAAAGCTGGAATTTAAAGCTTGTCTCAGCAATGAGGATGAGTGACTACGAATTTCAGCAACTGTTCTAAAATCCCAGCAGCTTCAATAATGGCCTTGAGGGAAAGAAATCAAACTTGGTCTAGCAACACACGACTCCAGACTCATGATAAATTGCCCACTGAAAAGGCCTAGGATGCCACTCAGCTGAAGGGCAATTAGGGCTGGGCATTGAACACTAGGCTTTCTATTGACACCCACAACCTATGAACAAATTAAGAGAAAAACAAATTATTTTAGCCTTACATCAATAAAAAGATGTGGTGAATCCGACCTTGGAGAAGATTGGTTTTTATAATTTACCAGATTTGTGCTGTGGGCTACAAACCATCACAACAGGGGCCATAGCATTAAGATCAGAACAAGGTTAGATCATAGAATCTCAACAGTGTGGAAGCAGGCCCTTCAGCCCAACAAGTCCACACTGACCCTCAGAGCATCCCACCCAGATCCATACCCATATAACCCACCTAATCTACACACCCCTGAACACTATGGGCAATTTAGCATGGCCAATCCATCTAACCTACATGTCCTTGGTCTGTGGGAGGAAACCCATGCAGATGTGGGGAGAATGTACAAACTCCACACAGACAGTCACCTGAGGGTGGAATTGAACTCAGGTCCCTGGTGCTATGAGGCAGCAGTGCTAACCACTGTGCCACCATGCCATCCCAAAACAGGGAACCCTTCATGAATTTGCAGGTCATCCTTGCGCAGTGGCCATGCTAATCTTCTAATTTTAGTTTATGTGCTGCTGAAGCAAGCGCATGTTCAGACGCAACATCAAGCAGGCTATCTTCACAGAATTTGTGGTGAAAATCTAGAACTCTCCCTTCGGAAATTATTATTGCAAAGCTAATTGAAATTTTAAAACTGAAATTGATCGTTTTTGTGTAAAGATAAGGGTATGAATTGATATTGGTGTCAGACAGTAGATGGAGTTGAGTTGCAGATCAGCCATGATCAAAGAGAATGGTGGAACTGGCTTGAATGGTGAATGATCTTGTAATGATTAGCATGTGCTGATGGTGATGGGAAAGATATGAGTTCCTTTTTTTTTCTCTTCAGAGCTATTAGGGACAGCATGGTAGCACTGATACCTCATAGCGCCAGGAACCCAGGTTTGATTCCAGCCTTGAGTGACTATCTGTGTGGAGTTTTCACATTCTCCTTGTATCTGTGTGGGTTTCCTGCAGGTGGTCCAGTTTCCTCCACAGTCCAAAGATGTGCAGATTAGGTGGATTGGCTGGGCTAAATTGTGTTGTAGTGTCCAGGGATATGCAGGCTAAATGGATTTGCCATGTTAAGCGTGGGCCTATGGCGATAGGGCAGATAGCTGTGTTTGGGTGGGATGTTCATTGGACAGTCAGTGCAGACTTAATGGGCCAAATGGCCCCTTTCTGCACTATTGGGATTTTATTTACTCAAAAGGAAATTTCACTCAGTCGGTCCTGATCCTATCTGGTCAATAAGTGAACTGACCCACATAATAGCCAATAATATCCTATGTCGAACTAGTAAGACCATGAGCACGCCATTATCATACACGTTTCTCTCAATGGCCAATAAAGGCTCTGAATGTGGTTACCCATGCAAACTCTTCACCACAAATTTATTGTCTTGACAGAAATGACATAGCTCTATTTTGGCCGAGATTAGTGAGAGGGGTTTGTTCAAAATTCAGTCACTAATCATTACGAAAACAGCCACAATTAGAACTTTTGTCCCAAGTTCATGATGGTACATATGATGTTAAGTTTTGCAAGTTGTCAATGAGGATTAAGACATTAGCCAACTTCGTATCTGTCTAACTGCATGATTTAAAAACCAAAAGAACAGATGTAAATCAGAAACAAAAACAGAAATTTCTGGTAAGGGCTGGAGGATTTGAGCTATAGGGAGAGGCTGAATAAACTTGGGTTAATTTCCCTGGAACGTCGGAGGCTGAGAGGTGACCTTATAGAGGGTTATAAAATCATAACGGGCATGGATAGGGTGAATAGTCAAAGTCTTTTCCCTGGGGAAGGGAATCCAAAACTAGAGAACATAGGTATAAGGTGAGAGGGGAAAGGTTTAAAAGGGACATAAGGGGCAACTTTTTCATGTAGAGGGTGGTGCGTGTATGCAATGACCTGTCAGAGGAAGGGGTGAAGGCTGGTACAATTACAACATTTAAAAGAGCATCTGGATGGGTATATGAATGGGAAGGGTTTAGATGGATATGGGCCAAATGCTGGCAACTGGGACTAGACTAATTTAGGACATCTGGTCAGCATGGGCAAGTTCGATCGAAGAGTCTGTTTCTGTGCTATATATCTCTATGACCCTATAAGCTCGGCGGATCTGGCAGCACTTGTGGAGAAAAACCAGAAGAGTCATTCAACCCAAAACATTAACTCTGCTTTCTCTCCACAGATGCTGCCAGACCTGCTGAGCTATTCCAGCAATTTCTGGATCTACATCATTTGTCTTGATGTATTTATGAAAGCCAGCTATTTCTAAATGCCTGAATCTAACACAGTCCAGAATGTCCTAAATTGATTTCAAGAAGAATTGTAGAGCATTGGACACAAAAGTCTATTTAGAAGATCAAAAGACTATTATTTAGAAAAAGTCGGCCCCTGTAGTGTTAAAGAAATCAAGGAGAAAAATAAATTTGGAGAAAATTTGTGGAGACACACTTCTGAGCATAACTACCTCCTGCCTTTTCCTGTTGAGGCGGGACTGATGTATAATGGGGGTATATATTTTACTGGCAGGTTGTCCAGTCTTAAATACAGGGCTGACTCTACTATAGCAACATCTAGAGCTGATTCGGGAAGATCTTGATGGAAGGAAGACTAGTCTTGGAGCAACAGAGCACCTTATGTCCCTAGCGCAAAGGCATTCAATACCTGAGCACAAAGCCCAGCGTCAGAAAGGGAAGGCCCACTGAGAACAACCCTACCCCTGCCCTTACTGGTAAGCCCATCATCTTTGTCCCCAACCTAAAAATCCAACCTCCTACCATTCACTTCTGGCCTGAGTTCCAGTGAGAGAAGCGATTCCACATGTGTTGTGCTACAGTCACTGTCTTCCCCCGGCCTCTGATTGCTGGCAGCGCTGGATGGGATGGTCTGCGGACCTGACGGAGAAAGTCCATCGCTGGCCTGATGCATTCTGAATGGAACAAGGTGCGACGAGACTTCCCAAGAAACAGGCGATGCAGGGGTCTTGCTGGCTGTCTGACCTTGCGTTAAATAGGGTCCAATATACTGATTATCGGAGGTGGGAAATCATGGTACGGCTGTACAGGACCTGGTGAGGCCACTTTTGGAGTCCTGCATACAGTTCTGGTCACCCTGCTATAGGAAGGATGTTATTAAACTAGAAAGGGTACAGCAAAGATTTACAAGGATGTTACTGGGACTGGGGGTTTTGAGTTATAAGGAGAGTCTGGATAGGCTGGGACTTCTTTCACTGGTCTGAAGGATGTTGAGGAGTGACCTTATAGATGTTTATAAAATCATGAGGGGCATAGATAGGGTGAATAGCAAAGGCCTTTTCCCAATGGTATGGGAGTCCAAAACCAGAGGGTACAGATTTAAAGTGAGAGGGGAAAGATTTAGAAGGGGCAACTTTTTTACACTGATTGTGGTGCATGTATGGAATGAGTTGCTAGAGGAACTGGTAGGTACAGGTATAGTTACAACATTTAAGAGACATTTGCACAGATGCAGGAATAGGAAGGGTTTAGAGGGTTATGGGCTAAATGCAGGCAAATGGGACTAGCTTAGTTTGGAAAACCTGGTCATCATGGATGAGTTGGACCAAAGGGTCTGTTTCTATTCATTCACAGAATGAGAGTGTCGCGGGCTAAGCCAGCATTTATTGGCCATCCCTAATTGCCCAGAACACAGTTAAGAGTCAACCACACTGCTGTGGGTCTGGAGTCACATGTAGGCCAGACTAGGTAAGGATGGCAGTTTCCTTCCCTAAAGGGTATTAGTGAACCAGATGGGTTTTTCCTGACAATCAGCACAGACTCATGGTCATCACTAGACTCTTAATTCAGACTTTTTCTATTAAATTCAAGTTCCACCATCTGCTGTGACAGGATTTAAACCCAGGTTCCCAGAACATTATCTGGGTCTCTGGATTAACAGTCCAGCAATAATACCACCAGGCCATCACCTTCCCGAGTCTATGACTCTATATCTTGCATATATGATTTATTGTTAATTATATTATCCTGTAGGAATTCACATGGAAGCATATGCAACCAACTAGGCCCCAAGACATTTTCTTGACATCCTGATATTATATGTTCTATCTATCTTTTACCGATGTTGTGCAGACCAGTCACATTCTCAGGAAACTGCAGTGTGGTGCGGACTGAGGATGTATTTGAAGCTGGTGTGAGCTATGCGATATAAAAACTCGCATTAACGTGTAAATGCAGCAGACTGAAGTATTTTCATCCCTGGCACCGTGTTTGGAAAGTGCCGTATCTGACGGTGTAGGATGTACTGACTATATGAGCCAGAACGAAATCTTTGTCTAGTAAATGTTCTCCAGCACAGTAAAGGAAGAAAAAGAGGCAAAACATCAGCAAAGGGATTTGTGATGAGTTTCTTACATGAGCTCAGAATGCAGGGTTGGCATTCACAACAGCAATAAAGCAGTCAAAAAATAATGTTTAGCTAAGAGCTGCATATTAGGTAGCTAGCCAATCTGGCAGCTGCTGAGAGAACAGGGCAACTGACTGATGATTCATAGAGAATGGTGAAGCAACAGTATTCTCAGTGGCAATGAGTAAGTAAGTCATGAGATGTAAGCACATCTGCACCAGCTCAATATTGTTTGGATCAAGGTAGGTAGCAGCAAAGTATATATTAAAGACAATCAATTTAAATAGAATTATATAGGCAAGAGAGCTTTTATTGCAAAGAGGGCAGTTTTGATATCTTCGACTGTGAGAGATCAATTGCTTGGCTTGCAACTAGATATTTGAGTCATGCAAATCAGAAATACCAGTATTCAAAATGCCTTTAAAAGATAGCTGCTGTTTCCTGACTATAAAAGCGGGGCAATTAGTATGGTTTTTGAAGGATTTGCTCCTATCAGAGGAATTTTGATTTGATTTGATATTGTATTGCCATGTATACCGAGATATTGTGAAAAGGTGTTGTTTTGCATGCTATCCAAACAAATCATACCTTACTTAAGCACAGCAGGGTAATAGAACAGAATGCAGGATATAGTGTTACAGCTACAGGGAAGGTACAGAGAAAGATCACCTCTAATATTTGAGAACAGAAACAGAAGTTACTGGAAAAGCTCAGCAGGTCTGGCAGCATCTGTGAGGAAACAGATCAGAGATAACGTTAACTCTGAATTTTTCTTCACAGATGCTGCCAGATCTCCTGACCATTTCCAGCAATTTCTGTTTTTGTTCCTGATTTACAGCGTCCGCAGTTCTTTTGGTTTTTATCTAATATTTGAGAGGTCTGTTCATAAGTCTGATAACAGCGGGGAAGAAACTGTTCTGTTGGTACGTGTTTTCAAACTTTCATATCTTCTGCCCAATGGAATGCAAGCAGGGTGGGAGGGGCCTTTGATTATGTTGGCTGCTTTCCTGAGGCATTGGGAAGTATAGTTGGAGTCAATGGATGGAAAGCTAGTTTTTGTGATGGAATGGGCTGTGCTCACAACTCTCTGTAACTCCTTGAGGTCTTGGGCAGAGCAATTGCATACCAAACTGTGATGCATCCAGATAGGACACTTTCTATGGTGCAGCTATAAAACTTGATAAGTGTCATTATGGACATGCCGAACTTCCTTAGCTTTCTGCGGAAGTAGAGGTGTTGGTGTGCTTTCTTGACTGTGGCACCTACATGGATGGACGAGGACAGAATGTGAGTTCACTTCCAATTTCAATTTCAATGTTCCATGAAAACTCTTCGGGAATTTGCATCTGTTATTATGCGCCAATTATCAAGGTGAAACTTGTTTTTTTTTGTATCTGGAGGATTGTTGTTTTTTTTTTCCCTTTGGGACCTGCAGGAAAGATATAACATCATTAGGGTTTGCTGCATTGAGCCAAATTACAGCTCACGTGCAAGATCTAGGGTGTATGGTTGGGACAAGACATTCTCTTTGCCTATCAGAATTTGGTACTGTATAACAATGCATAACACATCATGGCTTACTGCAACACTGTGTACAAGCAGTGTGTAATGAGCAGGTGAAGATTTTGTGCTTTTTTTCACTAACCCACTCTGGACGAGTCGCATCAAACGTCTTTTTTCTTTTAGTCTTTTTAGCGCACAGCTATCTCAAAGCAATTAAACTTGGTTCACCAGATTAAAAATACAGGTGAGCCAATTCCAAGGTTTGCTTGAGAGAAAGATGTTTTATTATGCACCAAAAGAACAGAAGCAGCAACGAAGACACATGCAAAAGCAAAGGTAATGATCTTACAAAGAAGGCAAAGGGAGGAGTATCTGGTGGAGATAGGAAGGTGGCTGCAGAGCAATTTATAGTTTTCATAGAGTCTTTGAGTTGGGAGAGTGAAACTCAACTGCTCAGCTGCGTGGTGTATAAGGGCTTTACGACCCAGGAGCAACCTTGCAAATAGGTGGAGTTAGGAAATAAGAGAGAAGCACACGCAGAGAAGCATTTAGTGTCGATCAACCAACATCAGGTAGTAGAAACAAAAACAGAAGTTGCTGGAAAAGCTCAGCATGTCTGGCAGCATCTGTGAAGAGAAGTCAGAGGTAATGTTTCGGGTCCGGTGACCCTCCCTCAGAACTGGTAGTACAGATCATGGGTAAGTCTTTCAATAATGTAACAATAAGATTGGAGCCTGATATATCTTTGAATAGCATTTAATCTGAATATGTAACAAAACAATGTTATGAAGAAACCAGGCCTGAAGAAAGCTCTGAACCAGACCTTCTTCTTGAACAGTCTGGAACCCAAACTCATGGATGTAGGCCTAAAATTACACCATAATCGACTGCTCCTGTTTCCTCAGGAGTGGCAAAGCTTAGAGACACCACCCCTAATTTCCCATTTTATTTTCTGAGATTTATTTCCACCGGTGTTGGCTTGCTGAGGAAGAAACAGAGGGAAAGAAGACCTGTCCATAGTTTTGATTTGTGGAGTCCTCATTGCGTTCTCTCCACCTTTGTTGCTCAATGCTCAATGGGAAATGCTGAAAACCAGCAACCTTTCTTTACATGTCTTGGTTTCCCACACTGGATACACTTGTAATGATTTTTGATCTCTCTCCCAACCTATTCCCTGCTTTAAATGCTTGGGGACAGTTCTGTCTTTTCTATATGACCCTTTTTATTGCACTCCCACTTGTCTCTGGGATATTTCTCTCCTTGACCTGTAACAGTTTTCAGACCTCACCTTCTCTGCATTTATGAACTATCTGTTAAATCATCGTATCAGCCAGACTAACTGCCTTTAACAGCCTGCTATCTTGTGTATTTTTCATTTATTCCTTCACAGGATGAGGGCGTTGCTGACTAGGCCAAAATTTATTGGCCATCCTTAATTGCCCCCATGACAGTTAAGAGTGAACCACATTGCTGTGGGTCTGGAGTCACATGTAGGCCAGACCAGGTAAGGACTGTAGTTTCGTTCTCTAAAGGGCATTAGTGAACCAGATGGGGTTTTCCAACAATAGTTTCATGATCATCACTAGACTCTTAATTCCAGATTTTCATCGAATTCAAATTTCACCATCTGCCGTTGTGGGATTTGAACCTGGGTCCCAGGCCATTACCTATGTCTCTGGATAAGCAGTGATTATCCAGTGATAATACAATTAGGTCATCACCACCCCATGTTCCTTGACATGAGGTTAAATTGGACAGGACATAAAATTTTTGAACTCCTTGAGAATTACCTCATGTAGGTTTTGATGGGTGGCTTGAATGTTAAGTACCTGTGTCTACTGCGAAAAGCCAGAAGTCACACGACACCAGGTTACAGTCCAACAGGTTTATTTGAGATCACAAGCTTTCAAAGCACTGCTCCTTCATGAGGGGGAGACTCCACTTGGTGAGGGAGCTGCGTTCTGTAAGTTTGTGTGATTCCGAATAAATCTGTTGGGCTATAACCTGGTGTTGAGAGTCTTCTGACTTTGTCCACCCACTCCAACACATCACTGTAAAAAGCTCTGAAGGATGATGTAGCTCTTATGGGTTATTTAGGTGTGATTCACTCATCAGGGAGCTACTTTCATTCTCCCTTAGCAGCTCAAGCTGTCTTTTTATTGTAGAATCTCTACAGTGTGGAAAGAGGCCCTTTGGCCCAACAAGTCCACACCCAACCTCAGAACATCCCACCCAGACCAATCCCCCCATAGCCCACCTACTCTACACATCCCTGAACACTATGGGCAACTTTGCATGGCCAATCCATCTAACCGGCACATCTCTGGACTATGGGAGGAAACCAGAGTACCCAGAGGAAACCCACACAGACACAGGAAGAATGTGCAAACTCCACACAGACAGTCACCTGAGGGTGGAATTGAACACGTGTCCCTGGCGCTGTGAGGCAGCCATGCTAACCACTGAGCCACCATGCCACCCATTCCCATGTCTCTATGGGAACTCTCTTTCATTTTGCCTTTTTTCAAACTCGCTCTTCTTTCCTTTACTGGCTCCCTTTCTGAAATTCACTTCCCTCTGCTGGAATTTCAGTTCTAATCTTCCGTATTTATTTTTTTGTTATCCTCAGTTTCTAGCTTGAGATAGTTGGCATTATTTTACAGTTTCTGTTTTGGTGGATTTCAGGCAGAACTCCATCTCTAAGCGCTTCTTTATCAGCTTTAATTCTTCCAAGGACAAGACTTTTAACCTTGCGTGAGTTATTTCATAAGGTTATATAGGTTTAATGTGAGAGGGGAAAGACTTAAAAGGGACCTAAGGAGCAATATTTTCATGCAGAGGGTATGGAATGAGCTGCCAGAGGAAGTGGTGGAGGCTGGTACAATTACAACATTTAAAAGGCACCTGGATGGGTATATGGATAGGAAGCGTTTAGAAGGATACGGGCCACAAGCTAGCAAATGGGACTAGGTTAATTTAGGATATGTGGATGGCATGGACGAGTTGGACCAAAGAGTTTGTTTCTGTGCTGCCCATCTCTATGATTCTTTGACTCAATGAACAGTGAAAACACCCAGCTTGGGTTCGGCCAGGACCTCTCAGCTCCTGATCTCATTACAGCATTGCTTCAAACGTTGATAAAAGAGCTGAATCCCAGAGGTGAGGTGACAGTGGCAGCCCTTGACATGTTTCTAAGTGGCATCAATAACACAGACTCAGTCAATTCAGCAATCATTTCCAGAGACTTGGTCTGCCTAAGCAGTGCCACATAACATCTATATGATACGTTGTGCAATCATGTGTCAATTTTGAAATAATATGTAACAACAAAGAATATTTGGCCCAACAATCTATTTCCTACAACAAAGTAGATTAGTATGCTTCTATTTCATTGTGGTTATAATGAGGAGGTAGATATTTCCCTTGCTCCGGATAGTCATGGTATTTGGTTTGGCGTGCCAGAATCATATCTATTTTATTTGTGCAACTTCAACTAAGAAAGAGACCATAGAAGTGAAGAACTTCAGATTAATTGGGTAGCAAAACAGACGGCACTGAAAAAGAATTCAAAGAAATTTTGCAGGGACTAAAGGGGTATTCTATTAAGCTAGAATTAATATTACTTGGGAGGGGGACATGGTTTGGTTAAATCAGTGGTGGTCCCATTGGAGTCTGAATATTTTCGAAGTTAGAGTTCAACAAAACCTTTTGTTTTGCAATAACAAGGTGTAGAGCTGGATGAACACAGCAGGCCAAGCAGCATCAGAGGAGCAGGAAAGCTGACGTTTCGGGCCTAGACCCTTCTTCAGTTGATTTTCTTTAAAACAGCTTTTGAAGGACAATTTATTTCCCCCATTCCAGACTCAACAAAATTTAGAAATTCCCGAGGGACTGTATGTCCTTGACAGAAGGCCCACAGGTAATGTGAGTGCATTAGTGGGACTGGGTCAGTAGGAACTGGGAGATGGGAGAAGCAGAAATGTTGCAAAAAGGAACTACAGAATCTGTAATCTGTAGGCATGCTCATCTCACTCATTGATGTGTCTGTCCAATGAAGAGTGTAGGAGGACATGTCAAGAGCAACACCAGGAAAACCCAAAAATAAGAACCAGCCTGGTGTAGCGACAAAACAAGATTACTTGTGAGGCAAAAAGAATAAGCAGCAAGTATTAGGTAGAGCGAAGCAATGCCACAACCAATAGATCAGATCTAAGACCTACAGTCCTCACATCCCGTCTTGGTGCTGGACAATTAAACAACTCACTGGAGGAGGTGGTTTCACAAGGATCCCCATGCTCAATGATGTGGAGGTCCAGTTCATCAGTGCAAAAAGATAAGGCTGAAGAAGTCGCAACACTCTTCAGCCAGAAGTGCTGAACAAATGATGCATCTTGACCTCGCCCAATGGTCCCCAGCAACACAACCAGTCTACAGCCAATTCAATACACTCCGTGTGGTATCAAGAAATGGCTAAAGGTACTGGATACTGATAAGGCTGTGCACTCTGACAACATTCTGACAATAGTGTAGTGTTCTAGAATCCAACCGAAAATGTGGATAATCACCCTCTTACGTCATGTGCATAAACAGCAGGACAAATCCAACCTGGCCAATTACTGCCCCATCAATTTACTGTCACTCAACAGTAAAGTGATGGACTGTAAAGTCATCAACATTGCTATTAAGTAGCACTTGCTCGGCTGTAATCTGCTCACTGATGCATCTTCAGCTGTTTCATCAATGACCTTCTGTCCGCATAATATCAGGAGTGGGGATGTTCTTTGTCTGTGCAATGTTCCATGTACCGCTCATTCCTGTGATAATGAAGCAGTTCCTGACCAAATGCAGCAAGACCTGGATAAAATAATAGGGTGGGCTGAAATTGGCAAGTGACAATCACGTCACTCAAGTGCCAGGCAACAACCATCTCCACAAAAGAAAATCTAACAATCAGTGCTTGACTTTCAATGCCATTATTATCACTGAATTCCTCACAGTCAACATCCAGTGGATTACCATTGACCAGAAACTGAAGTGGACTAACCATATGAATAAAACGGCTCCAAAAGCAGGTCAGAGGCTAAAATCCTGCAGTGCATAACACACCTCCCATCTCCACAGTTCCCATCCACAATCTATAAGGCGCAAGTCAGGATTGCAATGGAATAGCCCTAATTGTCTGGATGAGTGCTTCTCCAATAACACTCAAGAAACCTAACAACATCTAGGACAAAGCCGCCCGCTTGATTGGTACCATATCCACAAAGATCCACTACCTCCATGGCCCATATCAGCAGTGTGTACTATCTACAAGGTACACTGCAGAAACCCACCAAAGATCCTTAGAAAGATCCTTCCGATTCCATGACCATCACCATCCAGAATGAAATGCACAGCAGATTGCTGGGAACACCATTACCTGCAAGATCCCCTTCAAGACACTCTGGACCCTGTCTTGAAAATAGATTGCTATTTCTTCAGCATCGCTGCATCAAAATTCTGCATTTCACTCTCTAACATCATTCCCTCCCTACACATGGATGGTAGCGGCTCAGGAAGACAGTTTCTCAAGGGCAATTAGGGATGGCCAATCAATGCTAGTCCAGCCAGCGATGCCCGCACATCCCTTGAATTCATTTCACAGAATGCAGAACATGCAACATTTTTTTCTTAAATAGTATTTAAATCAGATTAAGTTGGATTGAGGTTATGGGATCACCAATCCATTTAGAATAGGGGTCCTTTTGAGAGGAGTCAAATAAATTATGTTGGTCAAACAGCGAGGGAACAGAATTAAAGCCATACAGAGGTTAGAGATTGTGAGGATTAAATTCGGGTTTTTAACTGGTGTGTTGCAGTGCACTGCTGATGTATTTGAGTTCTGATTTAAGATATTTTGCATATTTGCAGTCCCTTCTTCTTAACTGTTACTGAAAGTAGGCCACTCATGCTTCAACTATAATCCTACATTATTCATTAGATGGTTAGTACAGCACCACGGCAATACATTCTGTTAATGCACGAATACACTGTGCCATGTTAGTACAGCACCATGGCAAT